>JANDJT010000190.1:718992-729285 GCA_024331685.1 Stegophilus panzeri | reverse complement strand
ATCAACACTACAAAAACGTATAGTTTATAGATCAACACTACAAAAACGTATATTTTATAGATCAACACTACAAAAACACATCCGCACTTCAATAATTTTCATTTTATACTTTTATTTTGTTTTATTGGTATTTTATAGATTACTACAACTTGAACTTCATACATCAGCACTACAGAAACCTTTAAATCGTAGTTCATTATTAGATGAAAACTTCTAACTCTACAAAAACACGAATTTTATACATCAACAATACAATTTTTTTTATCTTGTCGGTCCTCGTTACTTTAATTTTATAATTATAACATTACAAAAAGGTAACTGCTGTTGTTTAAACATATATACGTACATATATACCTAAATCAGCACTACAAAAGCTTATATTTTATATCTGTAACTTTAACTTTATAGTTAATTATATATAACCAATTAACCAATATATTATATTAACCAATACTGTGGTTAAAAACAATCACTTAAATTTTTATTACAATCCAGGTCAGTCTGTAAATATAAGCTCACCTGATTCAATTTTCTGACACCACAGGCTTCTGGGCTACGGTGTGTGTGTGTGTGTGTGTGTGTGTACAATCACTCATGAGCCTTCACACACCACATGACGCTGTGAAATTGCTTTCTTTTGAAAGGATTGCACCTCTGTAGAAGGTTTAATTAGCGGTGTATAAAAGAGGAGACGTGATGAGCTTTTTCTTTGTGTGATGCAAATAAAATGGCTTCTCCAAAATCAGGTGAGTCTCACACACACACACACACACACACACATGCCTTCAGTCAGGCTGTAATAGGGATGATGTTGTAGTCAGTAATGGGAATGATAAGGATGTAAAGAGGAGAGGCGTAAAGAACAGATATTGATATATATATAGTATATTTGATTGATTTCACACTTTTGGCCTGTAGATCTGCAACCGAGCGACTCTGCGAGTAAATAAAAGATCTGATTAGCAATGCGAACAGGGTTTCTGTGCAGGCAGTGGGATATAACACACTCGCTTTCTGCCATCAAATGTAATAAAACGTTCCCTCATTGTGCGCCGTGGCTATTATGAGCGGATTAGCATATAAATAAAGCGCATATCCGCTTCAGATCACGTGCACAAACTCGGATAAATAAGGAACCAGGAAGAGAGATCATCTACAAAAATCCCATGCGGGTTTAAAGGACTCGAGACATCAGATCTGATCAGACATGAAGGACTGGTTTAGGACTGGATTAGTTTCCTGTAACAGCACTTCACTAAGTGTTTTATTCCTCTTATAACACTGCAGTTTACCAACAATTACTGTTTTATTTATTTAAATATGATATTTCACACTTTATATCCATTTATATCTTCATTTAATGTTACATCAGTGAAATGAGTTACTTCCTGTTCTCACTTATGTTATAGCAGCTATATACAGTCACTCCATCACCAGCCTCTCTCTCTCTCTCTCTCTCTCTCTCTCTCTCTCTCTCTTTCTATCTCTTTCTCTCTCTCTTTCTATCTCTCTTTCTATCTGTCTCTTGCTGTCTGTCTCTCTCTCTCTCTCTCTCTGTCTCTCTCTCACACTCTCTCTTTCGATATCTCTCATCCTCTCTGTCTCTCTTTCTCTCTCTGTCTCTCTTTCTATATCTCTCTTTCTCTCTGTCTCTTGCTGTCTCTCTCTCTCTCTCTCTCTCTCTCTCTCTCTGTCTCTCTCTTTCTCTCTCTCTGTCTCTTTCTCTCTCTCTCTTTCTATATCTCTCTTTCTCTCTGTCTCTCTATCTGTCTCTTGCTGTCTCTCTCTCTCTCTGTCTCTCTCTCTCTCTCTCTCTCTGTCTCTCTCTTTCTCTCTCTCTCTCTGTCTCTCTCTTTCTCTCTCTCTGTCTCTCTTTCTATATCTCTCTTTCGATATCTCTCTTCCTCTCTCTCTCTGTCTCTCTCTCTCTGTCTCTTTCTCTCTCTCTTTCTATATCTCTCTATCTCTGTCTCTCTGTCTCTCTCTGTCTGTGTCTCTCTCTCGTTCTCTCTTTCTCTCTCTCTGTCTCTCTGTCTTTCTCTCGCTCTCTTTCTATATCTCTCTCACTCTCTGTCTCTCTGTCTGTCTCTCTCTTTCTCTCTCTCTCGTTCTCTCTTTCTCTCTCTCAGTCTCTTTCTTTCTCTCTCTCTTTCTATATCTCTCTTTCCCTCTGTCTCTCTCGTTCTCTCTTTCTCTCTCTCTCTGTCTCTCTCTCTCAGCTAATCTCCTCTGTCCTGTAGACTTTCCTGAGCTGATAAACTGATAAACTTTGTAACTGCGACTGTTATAAAGCACCGAGACTGGAGACTCCTTCCGTAAATAAACGTCTCCTAACAAAATAAACTTCACCGCGTCACAGAGTATATACGTTTTACTTTGTTAAACAGCAGTACTTTAAAAAAAGTTCAATCCGTTCATTATTAGTCTTGGATTACGTGGAGCGTCCGTTCTCGATCGTGATCTTCACTGCTTTTCAGTCAGGAGGAAGAGGAAGAGGAGGAGGAAGCGGAAGAAGGAGGGAGATCATTCGGAATTCTGTCTCATTGTTAAAAGCAGCAGAAGGTCAGACCTTCATTACTCTGCTAGATGAAGAGTTTTGTTAAACGAGCCTCGGGAAGTCCGCAGGGATGGAGGGATCATCAGCGAAGACTTCCTGAACAGATCTTTTCGCGCTTGTTCTTCCTCCGGGGAAATCTGCAAACACTCTGAAGTGATCTCGACCACGCCCTACTCTGGAGTGTCCCTCTGTAGGGTGTGAGAGCAATTCAAATAAAACTCCTGTCTCAGCACCAAAACACAGCAGTGTATCCGGGAGAAAATCTACACGTACGTATATATAAATATAAATAAAACATCTGGGTAGCTGTATAAGCATGGTAATCTAAAAAAAAAAAAAACATTTTTAAAGCTACGTGAGCTAAAATAAATAATAAATACCTTTTTAAAAACAACTTTAAGCACATGTTTAAAGGAAAATAAATTAAAATATGCCATAAATCAGTTGGTAAAAATCTCAACTAAGAAATTTCATCTCTGTACGTTTAAGTTTATTTATTTATTTATTTGTATGTTTGTTTGTTTGTTTGTTTCTGAATTCGAACCTGGCGTTTATTCAGTTTAATACACAGCATGTATCTGTATTCTTTGTGAGTTTGGATGTTTGTTTGTGAATGAATCCCACCTTCGTGCTGCGTACACCTTCACCGTGAAGCGTATTTAACCTTAAAATAACATTTTGTTTGGTTTATCTGCTTTATTGTGCACTTAAACGAGTACAGTGATTGTTGTTGTTGTTGTTGTTTTTTTTGTGTAGAATTAACAAATACAGAAAAATGTTAGTAACTAGCATCTGTGCTAATAGCATGAGGACATTAAGAACATTCTAATTATGTAGTTACAATTATTATTATTATTATTATTATTATTTATTACTTTGTCCATAATTTGAGTAACAGGAACGCACCTCTCACAATATCAGTGAAAATAAAGAAAAAAAAGAATGAACGAGAAAAGTTTTTCTTACTTTTCTTCTTCATGTGATCTGCAGGAAATTGTGAGATGATGCAACTTCCTGTTGTGGAATATTCCTAATATTTTGCAGGGGCGAACGTGTTTGAGTAACAGGGCTGACCGAATGAATTCAGATCGATTTTTAACTTATAATGGATGACTCAAGCGTGAAACACATCATTAATGCAACAACAACAAAATAATAATAATAATAATAATAATAATAATAATAATAATAAGGACTGATAGTGGGTCAGGATGAGCAAAAATGCTAATTATTAATGTTTTAAGTGATTTATCTGAAACATACGCAGCATAGGTTATTTAGCTGTGTTTAAAATCTCGTTTAGCTTTAGTTTATATATTGTATATTATATATACAGATTTGTAATGGTAAGATCAGCAGGATTAGTTATTAAACAGTACTGCTAGCTGGATAATACATTTATGAAAGAGTTTCTCAGCTTCTCCGCACACTGTTCATCTCCACTTTGTTCGGTTTGATTGACAGTTGGATTGAGAGTTGTGTGAACATCATAAAACATCAACAACAACAACAACAAAACAACTTGCACCAGCGAAAAGAATTAAACGAGTGTAAGTGCACTGTAATTAAAAACATTTAGTTTGAAAAGTGCCGGTTTGCTGGAAAAAGGGGTTTATTATGTTCACCACGCTGAAGCTTAAACACTCTCAGCAGGGTTCCACTCCATATTTTTATGCTCATTTCGAATGTGCAAACAGAAAAAATAAATAAAATTACGAGTGTGTTGAAGTCTCTCAGCAGCTGCGTTCGAGAAACGAAGCACTAGCACGCTAGCATGCTAATCAAGAGAACGTCCAAGCTACGACTAATCCTCCACTTGCCTAGCTAACGTTACGTTCTAAATACGGCATGTGGTACCTGTAGTACGCTCCTCTGACCCCAGTCAGCTGCTGCTCTTTTTATTTTTGGGGATTTTTTTTTATCCAAACTTGAACGTAAGCACTGTAGCATCCATGCTGGAAAAAAATAACCCATTAGGACATTGTTCAGGATTTCTAAAATGGGCGTTAATGTGTTTCTGATGGTCTGTAATGGTGGTTTAATGGGAAAGTGTTGTTCCTGATGGTTCCTCTTATGAGAAAGAAGTTCCTCTTATGTTCTAGTGGTGTTTCTAATGGAAATCTTTATGGATGTGATGGAAACCATTACGCTAATCTACTACTCTGAGAGTTCTAGGTTAAATCAACATATTTTAAACATGTTTTACGAACGACTTCAGGAACTTTCAGCGTCTCTTTGTTCTGAAGATCACGTTTTTACATTCAGTAACACAGCAACTCTGGAAGGTTTCTGGAACCTTCACAGCTGCAGAAATTTGAAACGCTGTGTTTGTTATTAAATATTATATAAAATAATAGTAAATATTATTTTCCATCTCTCTTTCTCTCTATCTGTATCTTTCTTGTTATCCCTCAGGGACTGTTATGATGAAAAACAGTATATTTTCCCCTACAGACACGGAGTCCTCACTGCACGCTTTCAATCCAAATCAATTCACCTCTTCGCAGTCGATCAGCTTTACCGCCTCCAGCCTCCTCCAAATCCCTCCTTTCATCTCCGTCCCAAACCGCAGCCATGTCTCCTGCTCCTGAAGTGTGAGCGCAGTGTGAATGAAGGGTTAATAACGGGTGTGAGTGTTTAGGGTATGATGATAGCTAATGGGATTTGGTGCTTGGGAAGGGGAAAATACAGAGTTGAGGATAAAAGACAGTTCCTGACAGCTTCATTTCCCCGAAGCCCAAACCGCTACGCCGTGAAGCGAGGCAGTCGGTGGTCTGGTTATTTCAGACGGATAATCCAAGACGAGATGGACGTTATAGAGATGATACATTTGTTCGATGTGGATTCTCACTTCTACTTGACAAGGTTATTTAGTGAAGGACCATCGGAAGATCAGGAGTGTACGACGAGTAGATTATTAGCCATTACTTGTTAGCTGAATCAGCCTCGTAGCTCCAGTGGAAACGCTGAAGAAAAGAATTAACGGCGTGTCACAATCGAGAACGTTATGTAAGGATTAAAACACAGCTGAGCATGCTCTTATCAACAACAAACAGAACAGAAAATCAACAACAACAATAAAGCATAAAGCCTAACGGGTTTCTGTTACTGGCTCTAAGGTGATCATTTCCCTATAAATATACACAACGCAGTTCTTTTATTACTGTGTGAAACATCATGGAATTATTCAAAATACTCCGGAAGTTAATCGATTAGCGATTAGCGATGTCCGAATACGGATATTAGCATTAATCGCTAAAGCATTTCCAACTTACAGCAAAAATCTGTAATTTTATTTGTGATTTTATTAGAAGTGCTCCATTAGCGAGTGTACAAGCTGTTAACCATGCGTTCATTTGACTTACTTCAAGAGTTATGCCAGTATTTACGTAGAGGGAAAGTTCCTCGTATTCAGAGTCGGGTTACGCACGGGCCCGTGTGGATCTTCTGAGCTCCACGATGAGATCTTTAAACACGAGCGCTCACCTTAAATACACAAAGAACAAACAAACCCCAACAACAACAAAACACTAGGAATAGAAAATGTAAAGTGAAGAAGGAAATAGCGTTTGCTATTTCTAAGGAATTATTATTATAATTCCGTTGCTGTCAAATGCCGTGATATAAAAACACGAAATGAAATATATTTAAATAAATTAAGTTGAAATAAATCTAATAAGAGTCTAGTACTGTATATTAATAATATATTACTGCATGAACAGTCCTAGCTGTAGTGAGTACATTACATTAATCTCTGGTTTAATTGAACAAAATGGCTTCCACACTCATTATTCAGCAGCACGTAGAATAGCACTTGATCCAGCACATCCGGTTATTTTATGTTTTAATTAAAAAAAAAAAAATGTATATCATGCTTTACCATTTTCATAACCTTGATTAAGTGTCTCATGGGTTCATAATGTTGCTCTCGAGTAACTGTCAGAACGTGTGCGGGATTTTTAGGAGAATTTAACACACTATCACACTATTTTGAGTCAAATGAGTCAAATGACGCCGATGTTTTTGGTAATTTCATGCACTCTAGTGTAAAGTTTGAAAGAAAGTGTCCACGGTTTGAAGGATAAGCTGACCGAGACCAAGTTTACCCATAAATTATTCACTCCTCTAGATAACCCATGTCTTATAGACTTTACTGTGTCATATTTATGTAAATAATATTGTCCTCGAATCACATTCCACGGTGTTTTGGAGTGTATTTACAGATGAAATATTCACCTACTGTACTGCGAAAACAAAAGGAGCTACCAGAACATCTCGCCAGCGTGGACGTCGGTGTGAGAGCGAGGGAGATCATAAGAGAGGAATAAAAAAAAGAAAAAGAGAGCGAAATGTTGTTGGCAGAGTCCCACAGGTGTAATCCTTCAACCTGTTCACACCTTGGCTATTTCTGAAGCTCTCAGCTCTTTCTGGGCCACATCCTCCATTACAAAGCCTCTGGAGGTTCAGATGAACACTTCGCACCTCTGGAACACTCCGGCGTTTCTGAGCACTAATTTTACAGTGCAGTGTGAGCTCGGCCACAGCAGGGCTTATTTCCTCCTTCAGAAAATACGAAGCTGTAGGTATATGCATGCGAGACGTTTCTAACAAAGATGTATCCATTCAATTTGAGGCTCTATAGAGCAATGAAGGTGATTTATACGTGGAGAGATTTAGCGCAGACTCGGACGTGCGGCGAAACGAGCGTGATAAACAGCTTCGTTCTTTCACACGGGATCTGTCTGCTCTTTTCCAGAGATACATTCAACTTTCCTTTTTGCTCTGCAAAATATCTTCAACTATTCAGTCAGTAGAGCAGCCCAAGGTCCTGATCCATCATCGACACGCTCCACCACCACAATCACCCTCACCATCACCCCCACACCATCACCCCCATCACCACCACCCTCACCATAACCCCCACCACCACCCTCACCACCACCCTCACCACCATCACCCCCACCATCACCCTCACCACCATCACCCTCACCATAACCCCCACCACCACCCTCACCACCACCCTCACCACCATCACTCCCACCATCATCACCCTCACCATAACCCCCACCACCATCACCCTCACCAGCATCACCCCCACCATCACCCTCACCACCATCACCCTCACCATCACCATCACCCCCACCACCACCCTCACCACCATCACTCCCACCACCATCACCCCCACCACCATCACCCCCACCCTCACAAACAGACACTCCATAATCCAACCTCATGAAGATCATCAGGACTGACCCGGAACCTTCTACAGGAACTACTGAATTGTCTGGTTCTCCTTCGTTTCACTGCTAATCTGATCTATAGGACGTTACAGAACGCGTCGGGGTGATCACCGTGATTGTTGTTAGGCGAGCAGGGGCCACGTTTTCCTCTGGAACGCTGTAAATATTTCTGTCAGCAGGACAAAGCGGCTCAATATCACTTTGCCGAAACGCGACGTTGACATCGATACCTCCGTTCCACCTGGACGAGTTCTGATGGGCCGAGGAAATCCGACCAGAGAAAATCGTTCAGCAAGTGCACTCCTTGAGCTATATTTATACTACGGTCGTGTGTGTGATCCGCCCTAAAACATTGATCAGGGGCTAAAGTAACAGTCTCACACACACACACACACACACACACACACACAGAGGTTATTTTTAACATCTGGATTGAACATTTAGAATGTATTCATCTGTAATGTACATCATGGTTTTGTTTTGTTAAGTGATTTGGCCGGGCAGCTTACTTTCTGAAACTAGAGCTTCTTTAGCTTTGCACTGGCGCTACACTTCCTTGTTTTTCGGTTGTCCCTTACAAGGTTCTCTGTAGAACCCAACAACCCTTAAATATCCAATTTGTTCTAAGAAAAAGAACGATAAAAGAACAGCCTGCATCTTTCTCTTTGAGAAATAACACTCGTCTCTGGAGTGCGACTCTCAGGGGAACCTACTCGGTTCTTCTGCACTCACTCCTTCCCCTGAGAACATGGAGATATTCTGGCTTTAGTGCACAGATAAGAACCACTGCTGTACCTTCGGTTGTAGCTCTGGAGAAAGCTTTTTTCAGAAGAACTCCAGTGTTCGTGCTTGGTCACATTCAGAGGTTTGTTAACTTTAAGAACCTATAGCTACTGTAATGTGAGCGAGAACTGGAACTAACATGGTTCACAGGACATTAAAAGTAACTAGAAACGGATAAAAAAGCATGACGCTCATTAATAAATAGAGAAATGTAATCGTCGGCTTATCGCCGTGGTGTAAGTGGAATAAAACACTCGGGGACGTGCTGTTACGGGACAGTACAGTGACTCCGCGTCATCACACCACCCCGCTGTTGGTTATTTTACCGTAACAGTGTTCATTACTTACATATCTCACAATAAGCGTCGCTTATTTCCACTTAATGTACTGTATTACACACAGAAATCCTCCAGCTTCCTAATGAGTCCTGCTTTACTTCATAATTAAAGGAAAAGTTCGGCCAGTGGCAGTGTTATAAAGAGTCACTGGGAGACGGAGTCTACAGCCGATTTCAGCACTGTGCTGGGGTTTTATGTAAATAAATAAATAAATAAATAAATAAATCGAATGTTTTTTTTTAAAAACTGTAAACAAATCTCTCGCTTTACTTCAACCACGTAATGGAAAATTCCCAAAGTGCGTTTACGATGTTTCTGAAAATATGTGTAATGTCTTCAGACTTGCCGAAACCCATCCTGCTGGTGGAACGATCACACAGAACTAACCTCAAGCATTGTTTGTGCTGTTGGGAGCGTTGTGGTTAAGGTTCTCTGCCGGTGACTGGGAGGTCATGGGTTCAAATCTCAAGACGTCCCAGAGCCATTTGAGGGAAAAGTGCATTGGAGTCCTCAGCTCTGACCTTGCTTTGGGTTCTGCTTCGCTTGTAAATATGTCGTTTCAACCCGGGTTGGATTTGAACCAGTAAACAAAACACTAGTGTGTGTGTGTGTGTGTGTGTGTGTTTGAGAGAGAGAGATGGAGAAGAGGGCATGGAATGAAGAAAGAGACGTAAAGAGTCGTATCACACTGACGGATGTTTTAAGACTCTGTGCATTCCTGGAAGATGGTGTAACATTCGGGAGCCTGAGGCAGTTGGAGGTACGTGCGGAGATTCTTTATCAGCGGATATCCGAGAATCAGAGCCACGGCAACCTCTATGTTTCAGAGGTATGAGGAAACAAGAACGGGAAGCAATACTGGCAGAAGAAAACGCTATAGGTACATATTTACTGCCTCAAAATTCAAGCACTACTTGTATTGTTCTCTGCTTGATATATCGCTTTGCTTGTATTTCCTCGTTTGTAAGTCGCTTCGGATAAAAGCATCTGCTAAATGAATAAATGTAAATGTCAAAGGATAGAAGAGTAGTCTTTAGGATATAACATCTATCTACTGTACATGAGTTTTTCATACAGTGCTGTGAAAAAGTATTTGCCCCCATCCTCTCATACTAAATTGTTTCAGAAATTAAAACAGAATCTAAGATAAAACAGAGGCAGTCTGAGTAAACACAAAATACAGTTTTTATATTATAATGATAATGTTATTTACTGAAGCAAAAAAGTTATCCAATACCGACTGGGCCTGTGTGAAAATGTATTTGCCCCCATAGTTACTAATTCCACAACTCTATGAGAGTGCATTGATAATGGGGTTCAGCTGGACGAGACACAACCAGGCCTGATTACTGCAAACCCTGTTCAATCACATCTA
>JANDJT010000190.1:674072-695844 GCA_024331685.1 Stegophilus panzeri | reverse complement strand
TCTCTCTCTATTCTCTCTCTTTATTCTCTCTCTATTCTCTCTATTCTCTCTCTATTCTCTCTCTTTATTCTCTCTCTTTATTCTCTCTCTATTCTCTCTCTATTCTCTCTCTTTATTCTCTCTCTATTCTCTCTATTCTCTCTCTATTCTCTCTCTTTACTCTCTCTCTTTATTCTCTCTCTATTCTCTCTCTATTCTCTCTCTATTCTCTCTCTTTATTCCCTCTCTTTATTCTCTCTCTTTATCCCCTCTCTCTATTCCCTCTCTCTTTACTCTCTCTCTTTATTCTCTCTCTATTCTCTCTCTATTCTCTCTCTTTATTCTCTCTCTTTATTCCCTCTCTCTTTATTCCCTCTCTTTATTCTCTCTCTCTATTCCCTCTCTTTATTCCCTCTCTCTTTATTCTCTCTCTTTATTCCCTCTCTTTATTCCCTCTCTCTATTCCCTCTCTTTATTCCCTCTCTCTATTCCCTCTCTTTATTCCCTCTCTCTTTATTCTCTCTCTTTATTCCCTCTCTCTTTATTCCCTCTCTCTATTCCCTCTCTCTTTATCCCCTCTCTCTATTCCCTCTATTCACATTAATAAGATAAACACAGTGTGTGGTGTTAGTGAGAAACAGTAAAGAAGTGTAAACTCCTCTGTGCTGAGAATGTCGAAAACTTAAAGTTACAGCTTCACAGCGCTGACACTGGAGACTCCTTCCGTAAACGTGACATGAACTTACATTCCCCTTACAGAAAACTTCAACACATCAGCAAAAACAAGAATCGAACCCGACTCGCAATAAACGTCACGATTTCCCGATTCGTCACGTTTCTTCAGCGCTCCATTTATTTCCCCTTTATCTGCCCTTGTGAGAAAGTTAGCTATTTCTTCCTCCGCTAGTTCAGAGACGCTCGGTTCCCTGGAGTTCTCCGTGATAAATGACACGTCCGCTGCTGTTTATCAGGAGATCTGCCCATCCAGCCAATGAATTCTCATCTCACACCTCCTCTTTCCCTCTTTCCTTCTTTCCTTCCTTCTTTCTTTCTTTCTTTGCTCCTAAAAGAAAAGAAGAAGACGAGCAAAGCATAAAAGTGAGTTTTCATTCATCACTGGAGACTCGAGCGCTCTTGGTCCTCGGCTGTAATGGAGCCATTCTGCACTCGCCGTCTGTCCCAGAGGAAGCGCCGTGTTTAACGCGCTAAAACAAATTACATTCTCCTCACTTAACACCGAGTTTGGAAATGGCAGAAAAATGGAAAAGTCTTTAGCATTCGTACTGGATGTTTTTGTTTTGGGAGGAAGGATAACACGTTTTAGGCGTCTGACAGACAAATTGTTTTGTGTAAATGGATAAATCAAATTCAGAAACATTTCCCAGCCCGGCGTTCGCACTCTGCTGGCGGGATAATTGCCACTTTAGCTCAGCGGCGCGAGACGACTCTGTCTGTAACAACGAGGCGGTTTGCACATCATTACAACAACTGCACTTTTATAATCATCATCATCATCATCATAATAATAATAATAGATAGTGTATATAAAATGTTACGCGAATAACTACTAGGAACATTAAATTAATAAATTAATCATTTCTACTCGTAATTTAACCTTGCTCATAGCAGATATCTACTAGCAATGTAAAAGTATTAGTATAAATGATGTTAAATTAATATATCACAAGACGTTAAAGTAATAACGCTTGTGTAGATGAGATTAGATTAGATTAGATTAGATTAGATTCAACTTTACTGTGATTGTTGTGAGGCGTGCAAATACATTAGAATTAGCATCGTTAAATTACTAGCCGGAATTGTGTTAAATTAGGCTACTTGCTATACTAAAGACGTTAAAATAACAACATAATTATATATATATATATATATGTGTGTGTGTGTGTGTGTGTGTGTTTTATAATGTTTTTTCACCCAGAAAGCTCAGAAATGACAATCAAATCAATGAAATGATTGTGTTTATCGTACACGACTGACGTTTTGTTCCTACGACGAAAAGAAACCTAGCTTTTTTTTTTTTTTTTTTTTTTTTTAAATTCCCTTTAAACTTTAAACGCACCAAGTACCGAGGGCCATGTTACACATTTAATCTGTAATTAAAGCTAATCCAACTCTTTCCTCAGCTGATCCTTATTAATGAACTAAAAATACATTTAAAAAACGAAATGAAATCTAAATCTAAACCTGTTGAACACTGGGATCGGAGTCCAGTCGTGTGAGAGATGCTCTTATTAAATCTTTACACGCTTTTATCTGCTCGCTCGTCAGAGACCGGGTTTTTAAAGAGTTCATTAAACAGAATTAAAATCATCAGTTCCCAAGCGATGAGCTTTGGATGAACGCGTGTAGGAGTCTGATGGTTGTAAATCTGATCACACCGTGACCTGAGGATAAAGAAGACCGGACCTGTCTGTCTCTCTGAGCGTTAAACACTTTAACGTCAGAGTCACAGTAATACCCGATCCTTTATTAGAGTCAATAAAACAATAATAAACAGAGTTATTCTGTATATGACAACACTTTCAGAGTCAGGTTTGTGTTAACACGCTCGTTTTACACGTTATGGTTTCTATAGTAACGGCTCATTCACAGGGACGTGTACAGCGGACGCTCCGCTGATAATAAACAGATTAACGAACGTGTGTAGGGTTAGGGTTTCTGTGTGCTGTTACAATAAGTTAAACAGCATACAGTTTACATTTAAAAATGTATTTTCTCTTTCTTTCATTTATTATTATTATTATTATTATTATTATTATTATTATTATTATTTAAATGGTTTGTATTTAATTTTCACTTGCTGTGAAATGACACTCCTTTGCTATAAAATAAGTGTTAGTTGTTCTCTGACTGGAAGAAGAGCGTTTACACGTGTGGCGTTTATCAGACGCTCTGATTCAGACGTACAGACGTGTCCGTTGGTCTGTTTCGAGATCGCGCGTGTCTGTACGTTAGCGCAGATCGTCTCGAGTCTACAGATAAAGACAAGCGAATGCGGTGCCAGGAACCGGAGTCAGTGTGATACAGAAGTAAACACGTTTATTAACGCTCATGCCTACTGTTCACTCTGGTGTTTATAAAGAAAGACACAGAGATGTTCAGATAATCAGGAGAAGTTCAGTCCAGGACAGTGACGAGCCTCTACGCCTGGGTTCCTCGTGGTGAGTCGAGTCGAGTCGAGTCGAGTCATGCTAGAGGCTCTTTAATCACAGGTCTATCGTTAGAGCATTCCACCATAACGTCTGACTCATGCTCTCACGGTCGCTTTGAGAATTCATCCCGGACTGTATTGCACTAACCTCGTACAGTGTGATCAGGTGTAATATTAAAAGATTGCTCAAATCTGGCTCGAAGAAGATTAAAAACAGGTTTGTGATCAGGATTAGATGCAAGGATCTACAGGAGCTGCGGTGCTCACGGATCCGAACAAGCGCCTGACTGGTGAGAAACTGCACACTGTCATACAGTTATCCGAACCATGATGAAATCGTACGGAAGAACGACGGGACCTGCCGTATGTGCGTCGAGTCAAAGTCACGATAGATAGCGATCTGCGCGCTAGTGCTTACAAACACCAGCACTCCTGATTATTCATTCCGCACAGATGTCTTTTTTTCATTCTCATCGTACACACCGGCAGGATGTTTTCCACATGCTGTTAACCTCATAAACAGGCGCATGAACAAATGGCCACCTCCTGCACGGAGGAACGTGCTAAAATCACCTGGAATATAACTTCAGACGGTGGCGTACTGAGCTAAACGAGCTCCCAGCCACAATCATGAGTTTCTCACACAGATCGTGATGAGCAATAACGCTCGCCATATTCCCGTGGCATCTATACACACCCACTCTGAATTACACACAAATGTCAGTGCGTTCGCCAGAGCGGCTCGGAGCCTCTGCTTGTTCTGGTAATGTATGACATTACACACCATCTGCTGGCTATGACACTCTCTCTCTCTCTCTCTCTCTCTCTCACACACACACACACACACACACACACACACACACACACGCTTGCCATCCCATCATCCCGGCCAAACAGCCTATTTAAAGTGACATGTAATTCAGCACGAGGGTGGCCCGCAGAAATGAGAGAACGAGCGAGATTCTCCTTCTGCGCTCATTGGGAAAGATAGATGACTCCTGTTTACCATGCCGGCTCCTGAGCTGGAAACACCGCGTAAGCACAAAGCACACAAACACTGAGGGAGTTCACCTTCGTGTTCCGTTCAGGTCCAAATCATCCAAACGGAAAGCTGGACCAAAAGGTACAAACTTCAGGAAAAGGTCGGGTTTGACCTAGCCTAGCGATGATCAGTGTGTATTTCAGTGTGCGTTTACTTCGTGGTGGAACGACATCTTTTCGCTCATGCCATCCAGAGGTTCATTTTTTTGCAAAGACAGCTTGATGTTCAGTGATAATCTTTTAAAACGATAATACTGACTTACGGATGTTTACGAGTTTGTTTCAATGTAAAATAAAATAAAAAAAATAAAGCATTTAATTATCATCTTCTACACCGCTTATCCTTCAGGGTCGCGGGGAACCTGGAGCCTATCCCAGGGGTTATGGGGTACGAGGCGGGGTACACCCTGGACGGAGTGCCAATCCATCTCAGGGCACAATCACACACCCGTTCACACACTACGGACACTCTGGACATTCCAATCAGTCTACCATACATGTCTTTGTACTGGGGGAGGAAACCGGAGAACCCGTAGGAAACCCCCACAGCACGGGGAGAACATGCGAACTCCCCACACACACACACACACACACACGCACAGGGCAGCGGCGACGCTCCAACATCTTCATGGAAAACGTATAATATTTAAAGGCAAATCTGGTGAAAATATACAGCAGTGTTGACGGAAACAGGATAAAAGTGGAGGGAAAGTGAGTCCATGACATCATTCACAATGTATTATGGGAAAATAATTCTTTCCCTTGAAGTAGAGAAGAAAACACACACAACACACATGGACTGGAGAAACTGGGCTTTGCCCGTTGAGCACTACTCTAGTATTTCCCGTGTGATAAGTCACAAGGCGTTTGTGAGTTAGGAACGAATGCGGCGTTTATTTATAACAAACAAAACAAAAAAAAAAACCAATTAGAACATCCCACAAACTTTTCCAGGTTGGACTTTTGTCACACTATCTCGACATGCGAGTGCATTTACTGCCAAGTAAGACACAGCAGCATGTGTTCAGACTATTTAAAAGTCCTCGCTTTCTATTTGTAAATACAGGAGAATAATTTAAAGGTTAATTCCTTCGGCTCGGTGCACTTTTTCTTCAGAGCTATTAACGGTAAATTACGGTCGCCTACAGCCTGCAGGCCACTTACAGAATAAAACAAAACATAAAACCAAACACGTGTACACTTTAACAAGCTGTTGGAGAGATGTTCTGTCCACAAGCACCATGTCACTGTAAGCTCAGTGTAAAGTCTGACCACGAGTAAAAATAGTCTTTAAACATAGCGTAAGACCTCATGGACACGAGCTGTACTTCCTCATGGACAATGCTAACGCTAGGTCTGATAACACCTCTACGACAACGACGTCACTAGACTAGCCCTTCTAACAGATGACTGGACATCCTGTAGCATCCTTAACATAAACAAAGACTAAATGGAAGTTCTTCCTTACAAATGTACAGATACAAAACTAGTAAAAATGTAGAATGTCGATGGTTTCGATTCATCAACGCTAACTAAACAAGCTCACATTTGTCACAGAGCTATTTCTGCATCAGAGTCTTGATCTACAGCGTTATCTTCTCAAACCCGTCAGAATCTAACGTCATCATGACAACCGCCATCTTTTCCTCATTAAAATGTTCCATGTGATCCTCTAATCTCAGCTGTGATTGGTCAGAATCCAGATAAGATTATATACTGACATCACCTTCTGAGCTTATATGTAAATGTAGCCCCACCCCCGGAATCAGTTTTAAACAGGTATTTTTAAACGTATTTGTCCCTTTTATCGTGTTTATAAAAGCATGTTTAAGTTTATATTCTTCTCTGAAGTACTTGCATTAAGACGAGTGCTAAAGGTGTGCGCATTCTGATTTGATTCCTTTATTGTCATCGTACAAACATGTTGTTGTTGTTGTTTTTATTTGATTCAAGGTTAAAGGTATTCAAATAATAATGTGCTCCGAGTGCTGTAGCTATAACTCTTAATAAATAATTAACCTCATTAAATCATGCACCTCAATCATTTTGGAATTGGGATTAAATGAAAATCATGCATTTATAATGCATTCATTAGTTCAGCCAGATGATTAAAGCATAAATAATTAATTGAGAATAATAACAACAATGACTTGTGTGATAAAGAGTTTGGGTTTTATAACCGTGTCGGCATCCAGCAAGACAAGCAACAGGAAGTGTACAAAGTGTAAATACAAACACGGCTAGATCGTAAAAGACAAATACTTACACCTGTAACTACAACTAAACAGCCACTAAACAAATGATCAAATGACCACATGACTATAGCACTAATTCATGTGTTTTCACTAATATTATTTTAGCACTGAGTTAACAGCAGTGACCCTGATGCCACTAGAATGTCACTATAATGCTGCTATAATATAACTATGATGCCATTGATATGCTCTAGAATGCCACTATGATGCCACTATGATGCCACTGATATGCCTCTAGAATACCACTATGATGCCACTGATATGCCCCTAGAATGCCACTATGATGCCAATATGATGCCACTAGAATGCCATTGATATGCCTCTAGAATGCCACTATGATGCCACTGATATGCCTCTAGAATGCCACTATGATGCCACTGATTTGCCCCTAGAATACCACTATGATGCCACTGATATACCCCTAGAATACCACTATGATGCCACTGATATGCCTCTAGAATGCCACTTTAATGCTACTACAGCACACAGGATCCCAGCTAGGCCCATATGCTTGTCCTGATCCCTCCTGCGTTTTTTTGTTTGTATTTGGTGAATTGTTTGTAAACCCTCACTCAGAAAGAACTGAGAATGAATGTAAATCAATGTAAATTCTGTAATAAATGAAAAGTTAGTGTATAATTTGCATACTCATATCATTAACAAAGACTTCATTGTGCTTCACAGTTCTTTTTACTCAGTTGTTCTAGTGGCAGCAAAAAAGAACTAATGCACACACGGAGATCTGTGGAGTGAAGGTTCTACTTTAAACATTAATGAAGGCTTGAGGAACAGACAGGCGTCCTTCATTAAGTGTATAAATACGTGTGAAGTGCTTCTGAAATCGCAGCAGGTGACGTGTATTACTGAAATATATTGCGGTTAGTCCTTGGATTTTTCTTTCTATCCAGATGGAATTGTGATGGCATTCCAAGCTACAGATGGAGTGGTTTTCCCGTGTGTTATTCGAGGCAGCAGGTGGCTTTTTCTCCTCACTGTCAGAGTTTTTAGCTTGTGGCTGAAGGTTTCGCTCTTATCATCAGCCCGGTAGTCATCAGATCTGCAGATAAGACCTCTCTCTCTCTCTCTGTATGTGTGTGTGTGTGTGTAAACCTTGACTCTGATCAGGTCATTAATAAAACGCCATGGCGACGGGGCACTCTTTGATCGATGCTCGAACACAGCGTGTCATTGCCGATACTGATTGAGCACCTGGGTCTTCACTCGGCTAACAGAAGTGAGATGCTAAATGTACGGGTTTCAGGCCGATCCTTCACATGCAGAACAGAAGATTCAGGGTAAAGGCTGAAAAACATTTGCATTTGCCCCGCCCCATAAACACACTGTGGGTAGCTAGATAGCATCAAATAAAAGTCATTTGTGTAATCAGTCCTTCTCAAATACACACCCATCTCTCAAAGACATGCCCACCTGTCTCACTCTCAGTCACACCTTTAATCTTGTCCCTCTCAAAGACACACTTCTATATCACACTCAAAGACACGCCCATCTGTCCCTTTCAGACATGCCTATCTGTCTCACTTAAAGACACACCTCTTAATCCTTGCCCTCCATGCTCTCCCATCCCTCTCAAAGACACACCCCCCTGTCCTTCTTATCTGTCTCTCTCAAAGACACACCCACAACCCACCTGTCCTTCCCATATGTTTCTCTCAAGAACACGCCCACAACCGACCTGTCCTTCTCATCTATCTCTCTCAACGACACGCCCACAACCCACCTGTCCTTCTCATCTATCTCTCTCAACGACACGCCCACAACCCACCTGTCCTTCTCATCTATCTCTCTCAAAGACACACCCACAACCCACCTGTCCTTCCCATATGTTTCTCTCAACGACACACCCACAACCCACCTGTCCATCTCATCTTTCTCTCTCAAAGACACACCCACAACCGACCTGTCCTTCTCATCTATCTCTCTCAACGACACGCCCACAACCCACCTGTCCTTCCCATATGTTTCTCTCAAGGACATGCCCACAACCCACCTGTCCTTCTCATCTATCTCTCTCTCTCAAAGACACATCCACCTGTTCTTCTCATCTGTCTCACTTTAAAAGACACCCCCACCTGTCTTTATCATCTGTCTCTCTCAAAGACACGCCTACAACCCACCTGTCTTTCTCAACTGTCTTTCTCATAGATATGGCCACAACTCACCTGTCCTTCTAATCTCTTAAAGTCACGCCCACCCATCTGTCTCAAAGACTCGCTGTTAGCTCGCTGTTGTAAACAAATCACTCTGACAGACATGAGCAGCAGTAGATCAGTGCGATGATCCGTGTAACACCAATCAAAGAAGAGTATGTGTGTAGGGCGGGGTGGGGGGGGTGGGGGGTTGTGTTTGGGCCAGCGATGGCCCTCAAGCCCTTATCGATGTCCCTCCTGCTGCGTGTCATACAGACGGCCGTGTGAGAGATAATTCATCACAACAGACAAAATCAATCAACCAACTCGGCTAATTAATGAGATCTCTCTGAATGCCCCTAGTGATCGACGACAATACATATAGCAGTGTGTGTGTGTGTGTGTGTGTGTGTGTGTGTGTGTGTGTGTGGAGAGAGAGAGATTGTGTTCATAATAAAATGAGAGTTGGAGTGGAGGCAGTGAGGACTTCAGGAGGAGTCAGCATTATAGAAATGAATTGCAGAATCAGAATATATTTTGAAGCAATATTAAAGTGTGTGTGTGTGTGTGTGTGTGTGTGTGTGTGTGTGTGTGTGTGTGACCTTTTAAAACTGTATCAGTTCTCTTTGCATCATGATGTTTTGATCTGGATTCAACATTTCTGTTATTTAATTTTACCAACATACAAAAATAATTCTCTGGAACTTTTTTTTTTTTTTTTTTCGGAAAATGTCTGGAATTGAAAAAATGGTTCTTTCGTATTGACAGTAGAAAAAAAAAAATGTAAAAAAATCATAATTTTTAAACAACAATGAGTAAAATAATAATCTGAGGTAAAATGTGTGTAAAACTAGTGTGCCTAGACTTCTGCACAGTACTGCATGGAGCTGAATTTAATGCTATTTAAGCCATTTATAAGCTGATTTTCAAAAACAAAAACAAAATAAACAATAAATAAGCGCGAATATCGCTATTACTCATTTAAAAAAACAACGTCGAGGTGATAAAGTGAGCAGGTGCTATAGAGAGACATTACAGTGTGTCTTCTCCATAGCGATAAATAATCAGCAGCTGTAGTTCATTTTATTAGCGAGTATAAGCGTATATAGGAGGAATTACAGCGGGCCCGAGACTCAGCCCTGAGGCACGCCACAGAATGCTGCAGGACGTTTGGATGTAGATAAATCTGGCGTAACAGAGTGATATCGAATTTTTCCACGCTAACATCATCATCAGGAGCACAGATATTACAGAGATATCAGTAGAACAGATTTATTCAGAAGTCTAGTCATGTGATTAAACATAATTCAGTGCTGAATGTATTAGATGATTTTTTGACTCACGGTTTAAGTACACGACCGTGTCCGAGTATCTCTCGTGCTTTACATTCTGAAACGGTGCATCAGCGTGTTGGAATGCTAACACTGTGAGTCTGACATGTCTTTAAATCGTCTGTGTTCTGAAGGACGGCTGCAGAACGAGTGACAAAAGGCCAGGCTGTAACTGCGTGTGACATTCTCCGAGCTACGCTTTTCCCTGTTCTGTCTGTGACGGTGATAAATCGAGTCCATTATTCCCCATAATGGAGCCTGTAATTGCTGGCAATTAGAAGCCATTATGAGCGAGGAATCTGACCTTACAGCTGGACGGATTTAAAGAGCTCTGCTGTATTGGGATGTGTGTATACGCGTGTATGTACTGTATGTATATATATATATATATATATATATATATATTGTATAAAGCCACAGTAAACATCGTCTGACCAATACGAAGTCTCCAGACGTCCACAGTGACCACCATTCCCACAATGCACTGCTGGGTCAAGGGGCCACGAGCGGTGATCCTGCAGTCCTGGAATCTGGACCCACAGTCTTATATTATTATAAAATATATTATAATGAAAAACCATTTCAGACGAATTTGATACAAAAATAGGGTGTCTAAACTTTTGCACAGCACGTTATGGAGCGTATTTGAACTATATTTAAATAATCTCATTATATTTAACCAGAGTTTGAGATCTATAATGTGTACCTTCGTGCTAATGCGTTCATTAATAATAAATAACTGTGTTGGTTATTATTGAGTGATAAAAAGCTCTTTATGGTCCAGTTGCACGTGTGTGTAGTGAGAGACACGTCACGTCACGTCACTGATCACGTCTCCACGTTATACACCTCATTACTGTGGTAGAGCTGATGGATGTGTGAATCTGCTCTCAGGTCACCGTGTGGACTGAACTGTGGGATTAGAGTTATAGATCCAGAACAACGGGTTCTATATGTCACTTATCTCATACACACATTCAGCAAACAGTGTGTGTGTGTGTGTGTGTGTGTGTGTGTGTGTGTGTGTGAGTTGTGTGCTGATTCACTAACAGGATTGAAACTTTCACATGAGCACAAACAGCAATAACTGAACCCTAATCCTGATCTCCAACCCTAAACCTGACCTCCAACACTAAACTTAATCTCCAACTCTAAACCTGACCCCCAACCCTAGACCTGACCTCCAACCCCACACCTGATCTCCAACTCTAAACCTGACCTCCAACCCCACACCTGATCTCCAACTCTAAACCTGACCTCCAACCCTAGACCTGACCACCAACCCTAGACCTGACCTCCAACCTTACACCTGACCTGCAACCCTAAACCTGACCCTCAACCCTAGACCTGACCCCCAACCCTAGACCTGACCTCCAACCCTACACCTGACCTCAACCCTAGACCTGACCCCCAACCCTAGACCTGACCTCCAACCCTACACCTGACCCTCAACCCTACACCTGACCCTCAAACCTAGACCTGACCCCCAACTCTAGACCTGACCTCCAACCCTACACCTAACCTGCAACCCTCGACCTGACCCCCAACCCTACACCTACACATGTCTAAACCTGACCTCCAACCCTAAACCTGACCTCCAACCCTAAACCTGATCTCCAACCCTAAACCTGATCTCCAACTCTAATCCTGAAACCAACACTAGACCTGATCTCCAACCTTAAATCCGACCTTCATCTTTAATCCTGATCTCCAACCCTAAACCTGATCTCCAACTCTAATCCTGACCCCCAACACTAGACCTGATCTCCAACCGTAAACCTGACCTCCAAATCCAAACCTGACCTCCAACCCTAAACCTGACCTCCAACCCTAAACCTGACCTCTGACCCTAAACCTGACCTCTGACCCTTGAATTGTAGATAATGATGAACTAAAACTGACACTAAAGCTGTGTTAAAATGGAATGAAAAACTTCACACATATATAGAACTGAAAAGTGGAGTGACACGGTGAGAGTGGCTTCCTAATGGCTGTAATGTTCCCTAATGCACCGTGACTCACTCACTGTAATACACACACACACACACACACACACACACACACTCTGAGTACTGTATTATAAATCTGATATGACAGATGTGGGATTCTGCTGAATATTTTAGAGCATAGTGAGAAGAGGAAGTAGAATTATCGTGTACAGTTCTGTGGGAGTCAGAGCCCATTAGGAGGAACTATTTATTTCACCAGTCAGAATCAGTATTCTACTAATATTATATTATTATTAAAAAAACTTGAATCGTTTGGCCCGGTTAGATTTCTGAACGAAACGATTCTTCACTAATGGAGTTGTTTAACAGTTTCTCGAGCAGGTGTGGACAAAACACTGGGAAACGATTCTTACAGAAATCCAGAGTACAGACTAGGAGCTCATCTACAGCGGGTTTAGACCTACGTTCCTTCATCTGTGGTTCAGATCATTTTAGTAACCAGAGTTGCCAGGTTTCAGCCACATTTCCACCATAACTACACCTCAGAACCGAACAAAAAAGAAGCCAAACTATCCCAAAACATTCAGGTGTCCCAAAATGGAGGCGTGTCTTCTTTTTCTCAGCATGGAAAAACAAATATTTCACACCTTTCTAATGAATGGAAGTGTATTATTCACTCCACCATCCCCCTTTCCCCGTCTCCGTCTTTACAATATATCTTACATCATAGACACTCCGTCTGCACGTGTTTCGATTGAATACTGATTATTTGCTATTAAAGAAAAACCAACAACTTGGCAACCGTGGAGTATTTTTACACTAGAACAAATTGGTGTGGAAACCACAGACCTGGCAACCCTGTCATTAACGCTGCGTTTTACTAAAGGTCGTAATTCAAACAGGAAAAAAATAATAAAACCCCCCTGGAACTCGGGATGATCTCCTTCACCTTGAGTTCAGCAAGTGATGACAAATCAACATGGCGGCTCAGCCATGTACAGACACGTTCACTGACTCTACAGTTCACTGTTCTGGGGTAAATACACATCACTCAGCACAGTTAGCTAGCTAGCTCGTTGCTAAAAATAAAGATTAACATAAATCCATGTTTGTTTTTGTTTTTGTAGCTTGAGGTCAGAAGTCACCTATAGTTCCAGTCAGAGTTCTGACCTCCTACTTCTACGCATGTTGCAGTTCGAATTGTTGGCCACTAGGGGTGCCAATACATCTTATATCTGTCGAATAGCCGGTCACTCAACAGATGTAGTTGTGAATATCGTTCATACGGATGGAATATTATATAACAGGTTTATCTTACAGGATCCGGTATCTGATATGTATTCTCTGATATCCAATCCACCATTTATTTATTTATTTATTAATTTATTTATTTATTTATCTATCTATTTATTTATTTTTGTTGGATCAGAACGATACTGATGCTGGTTATCGGATCAGTGCCATCAGTCATTTGAAGGTCTAAATTTAAATGTAATAAGTAAAAGTTGTTTGTTTGTTTGTGTGTGTGAGTGTGTGGAGTACATGTATTCGATTTTATTAACACTAAAGTATAAGTATGGAAGATGAGTACTTAAGTGTAGTAATGAAGTGTTATTACTGAAGATCTTGTGCGAGTGTGAGAGAGAAGAGGAACTGAACTGGATATTCAGAGTCTGGTTTAAAATCCCTACACTTAATAGTGTGTGTGTGTGTGTGTGTGTGTGTGTGTGTGTGTGTGTTTGTGTGTTCCATCCTGCTGACAGAAAGTATTTGACTTGAGAGAATATGAGATCAAACACAATGTTTGCACCTCTCTATCTCCCTCTCCGGCGGATGGCGTGATCGTCCTGACGGAGAGATAACAAGGTCAGAGATTGCAAATTGGAATTTGTATGTGAGAGAGAGAGAGAGAGAGAGACAGAGAGAAACACTAGCGTGTGAAAGCACTCACGTTGTCCATTGTGAGTGCGATGTGACCTTGTGCTTGTACGGAGGACGAGTGGAGCTGAACAGAGGGGATGATGGGACTTTTGGCTCCTGATCCCGTCCTCCAAACGACGAAAACGACATCTGCGGTGATTACGGCAGAGAAACGTCTAATCGCTGTCTCGTTCTCGTTCTGTCGGGGTTTTTTTGGGTTCAGACATAAATTTGCATAGACACCAGATTGCACGGGGCTTCCAGAGCAAAACAGTCTGGACGCCACGCTGGAAACCATCCCAAACCTGCGCTGACTTTTAATCACGCTGTCGCCAACACACAGGTTTATATTCACACGTTACGGTTTCTATAGTAACAGCTATAGTTTATAGCTGCTGTAACGTAAGCGAGAAAAGAAAATAGTTTTACAGAACTTCCACAATGGATAACGAGGACCATGAGTCGTCTGTTAATAAATATTAAATAAAAAACTAGTAATCAAGGGCAGATCGCAGTGGAATAAGAGGAATAAAACACTCAGGGACGTGCTGTTACAGGAAATACTCCATTTCAGGGTGGAAACAGTAACTCTTCTTCATCATTCTTCTCTCTCTCTCTCTCTCTCAGGTACAGGAGGGATATGATGGATCACTTTCAGTAAGAAGACATGACGTAAACATTAGAGTCCAGTCGTGTTGTTTTTGTGAAATCGAATTCCCCTCTTGAACCTGATTGCACTTCTCCATTATGGAGTTACAGGGCGGTTAGATGCTCCAGATCCCTCGTTTGCTTCACAAATGCACCATTTCTCCTCCGCTGACAGGACGGAGGGAGATCAGGAGATCAGACAGATGCGCCTCAGTCCAGGGGTTGGGTTTATTCTGAAAACTCGAGATGTAAAATCTATGCGTGTGATTCGATGCATTCGGTGTGTGTGTGTGTGTGTGTGTGTGTGTGTGAAGCCTGCATGACTGAGGTTACACATTTAGCATCTGAAAACAAGAACGGTCCGATAAAAATAAACCACTCAGCGTGATGCTGCGGGAGAAATCCTCAAACGATTCCATGCAAAGTGGACCTCGATTGTGTGTGTGTGTGTGTGTGTGTGTGATTCCTGCTGCTCTGTTTATCTCATGTTTCCAGGAAGTATGAGTAGACTTTTCGACATATTTTAAGAGCCGCTCGTTAATAACGATCTCTTGAAGGAGTTAAATGCCAAGCATCGAACCTCTCCATTTTTTTTTACGTACCTACGTGAGTTATTCCGTCCATCACGCTCATTTTGAACCGTTTAGTAGCACGTTTAGTCGTTTGCGCAGATGTTTTTATCCAGAGTGATTTACGGAGCGAGGTAAAGTCCAGAGCTGTTACAGCAGAATCACGGTGAAGAAGACAGGTACGGCTAACGGGGAGCTAAGCTAAGTCCGAAGCTCTGAATGAGCAATAATTTGGAGTGTGCGCAGCACGTTTATCCCAGTTAACACACACTTTTAGAAACAATAGTTCTTTAAGGCTTTGTTGGATAATTAATGGTTCTTAATTAATGGTTCATTTGGAACTTGGAACCAAGTAGAACTGTTTTAACCCTCAACTACCCAATCCACCCTTAAGGAACCCTTGAAGAACCGTTTTTTACCAAGAGTTTACCAAGGATCTAAAGTACACGAGTTACTCCATTACTACTGGTTTCTTCTGGGGGTTCATTGTGAAAATAAGGGTTCTAGTTCTACTTGGAATATTAGAAAACACTTTTATAGGTCTCCACATTAAGTCAGAATGGAATTCCACCAGTGGCGAGGGGTGCCAATACTTTCCGAAGCGCATAGGATGAGCTACACTCACCTAGAAAGTGTCCTGTCTGTTCGTTGGAGCTTAATAAACTGTCTCCTGAGTGTATTTTGGCAGGGGTAGGGTGTATTTGTTGACTCCATGGTGATACAGTACTTGTTTGGTGCCTATTTTGGGTTTAGTGGCCTTCAGAGAGATGATGAAGTTTTTAGTGACATGGTGGGGGGGGGGGGGGGGGGGGGGGGGGGAGAGGGTGCTGGAATATTTCTCATCTAACAATAGAGGGCGAAACCCAAACCAAGGACACAGACGTAGCTGGCGTTCAGAGGGACATTTCTGTCTCGCCCACCACCGCACCAGCTGGAGAGCGAAGGGAAGGCTGAAGCAGACGTCGGGGATGATGTGGGATTAACACACTGCCTGATCCACGGCGAGATGGATTAACCCCGTCTGCCTCGGCACCAGGGACTGCTCCCAAATAATAAAAAGCCTGGCAGATGGCTCTGGTGCTGTGCCTTAATCAAATTTTAAAAAATACAAGACCACTTCCTTAGACAATATGTATTATTATTCAGGAACACGCTGGAACACAACATTCACTAAAAGGGCGTGGCTTGAACTGGACAAAACTAGCATCTTTTGATTCCGTTCAGTTAGCATAGCGCTAAAAGTGTTTCAAAGCAGCTTCGCAGAACACCAGGAGGAAGAACCCTTTAGAAGAACCAGACTCACATATGGAACCCGTCCTTTCCCGGGTGACTAGCAGGATCCTGAGAGCTGAATTTGAGAGCTCAGTGTAATTAGAACAATAACTGCAGAACTTTCCCAGAATGTTTCTCTTAATGTTCCTAGAACAAGTGTCTTACAAAAAAGAAAAATCCTCAGAACAACCAGAAACTGTCAATCAAAACTTCATAGAACCTCAACGTTCTGAAAATGTTCTGCTAACTGAAAACTACTAGCTAAGAAGAACCGTGTCTGGATCTAGCGCTGAACCCAGATTGGATCATTATACAGTGGATTACATGAAGATTCGTAGATTGTTGAAGCTCATCAGAAAAGTTTATAAAAGAAAACTTTATTTAGCTATTTAGAACTGTTAAGGGTTCTTCAGCTGTTGGAAACCATTCTGGATAAAATGGTTCTTCAAGAGTTCTGCGTGGATAATTAAGGAAACTTAGCTTCTACTTAGAATAATTTGAGGATGTCCTCAGGAGGACAGACAAATAACCCTGAAGGGGTTCTTCTTAAGGGTTCTTTAGTTGTCCCTCTGGGGAACCCCTTAAAGGTTCTAAGTTGAACCTTACAGCGTAATGTTTCTTGATCAGAAAAGAGGTCCAAGTAGAAATCTTTTAGGAGGCTAAAAACCCTTAATTATTCAACAAACCCATGAAGAACCACTGAAGAACACTGAAGTACCAATGGCAGACCAATGTTAAATTCTTTACATGTTCTAGATATTAAGAAGAAATGTAATACTGAGCAGTAATTTGGAGTTTGTTCCGTACACTTACCCAGTTAATAGACACACTCTTTGGGTTCTTATAAAGGGGTTCTTCAGTGGGTTCTTCAAGGATTCATTGGAAAATTAAGGATTCTTGGATTACAAAAAATGGGTTCTATTGTACATGGAAGGTAGGAAAACACTTTGTTGTGGAGCTTTATGGGTTCTTTGGTGCGTTCCTCTGGGGAAACCTTTAACCCTTCAACAAAGTGTTTCCCTTTTGGAAAGTTCCAAAAGAGAACACTTTTAGGAGGCTAAGAACCCTTAATTATCCAAATCGTAAAATTCCTGAGAGGTTGTAGTTATTGAGATGAAAATAATGGGCAATAATTTGGAGTGTGTACTGCACACGTACCCAGTTAATACAAAGGTTCTTCAGGGGGTTCTTCGTTGGATAATTAAGGTTTTGTAACGTCTGCAAGAATGGCTTGTAAAAGGTTTTGCTTGTAAGTTAGGAAAAACACGCTGTTGTAGATTTCTACCTAGAACCTTTAAGGGTTCCCCAGTAGGACCGGTGAAGAAACTTTAAGGGCTGTAAATATTTTACGAGTCTATAAACAATAGGAGTTGAAAGGTGGACAACCGTTCCCGGGTGAGGTGTAAAGGAACCGAGTACGGTACCCCTGAGAGTCTCACCTCAGGAACCTCTGTGGGTCTGTCCTGAGTTATTAGTGCAGGCTAATAGATTTATTCGGAGAGCGCAGTGACTTTGATTTAAAGCTAGCGGATGATCATGAGGTTCGTGTCAGCGTTGGACAGGAGGAAGTGACGGCTACACGCTCACGTCTTCAACGCTGTCTGTCTTTTGCTGCTTTTTTTAACGGTTCCTGTCTTCCCACTCGACGGAGATTCGCCACACTGTGATTAATGAGCTTTCACGCCTCTACATGGGAAATGACACACAGTGGAGAATAAATGTCTGAATCTTTGAGAACTGTTTTTATTTCATCACTCATCGAACAGTAATGAGAATTTGTGCAAATTACATATGAGCTGCCAGGAGCAGTTGGTGCAGCTTATCGAGGTGAACTTTAACCTTCTCAAAATAGAAGGAACTGCTTCTGTTGTATCAGATTGCTGTGTTCTACCTAAAGAACCACACCAATGTGGAGAACATACCATGGTTCCGTACAAAGAGACTAAACGCTGTGTATGAAGGAACCGTTAATGGTTCCAGCCGAAAGCCGAGTGAAACCACGTGTCCTGCTCTGGAAGAATTCATATTAGGAACAGTTTTATCTTCTGCACCTCAACACGGTCTCATTAATGGTGCAGATTTTAACACTCAGAGGATCACAGCCCTCGACTCAACATCTCGAGTCCACTTCTCATGTCCTGAAGATGAGTCACAGTGATGAGGTGACATCTTTGCTACTAGTCATCATCATGGAAACAGGAAAACTCCATCGATTCCAGAGGAAATCACGGTGTTGTAGCACCACGGTTACACACCCACGCTTCGGTTCATGTTCTAGCTTTGGAATGATGTGATTATTTTGGATCTAGAACTTTTTTTTGTTGAAAAAATCTCTTCAGTGAACATGTGAACCGTTACATTTCCCAAACCCCCAACCTCTCTAACACGGAAAAGTGTAATGGAACGGTCATTCACCTCAGATTCCCAGTCGGGAACACGGGCCGCATCGATCTCGCCTCGAGTTGTCTGATGTAAACGCACCTGACGTCACAACAACACGTAACACATCCCTTTGTATCATTTTCTACTCGATAAAGCCTGATTTTAATTCATCTAGATCTTCTTTATGTTCATGTTTATCAAATTCATGTCGACACTCTTTAAAACCTTTAAAAATAAAGGTTCTTCGATGGTTCTTTACAGCACCGTGGGTTCTGTAAAGGACCTTCTTCTTGTCACAAACTATTTTTCATTGTATAGGGTTCTTGAGTTGAGCTGGACGGTTCTCCTGAGATTACAGAAGTTATTTATGTTTCATTATAGGATCTTCAGAGCAGCGTACTGCTTCTTCAAGCTATCATCTGTAAGCTTGTGACCATCTCAGTCACACTTTATATAAGTGCATTACGTTTATCCTATAAAGTGCACTACATATGGGATAAAATTATAGCTTCTTTGCCCTAAACCCTATAAAGTGCACTACATATGGGACAAGATTATATATGCCTTATAAAATGTACTACATAGCAAATAAGATTATAGCTCCTACACCCTCCACCCTATGAAGTGCACTACATAGGGAATAAGATTATAGCCCCTACACATTACACCCTATATAGTACACTACAAAGGGGACAAGATTATATACGCCTTATAAAGTGCACTACATAGCAAATAAGATTATAGCTCCTCCACCCTATAAAGTGCACTACATAGGGGATAAAATAATAAAGACTGATTTTTCAGTAGCTGGGGACAAGTTAACTTGTTTTAACTAAATTAAAACACCGTATGCAGTGCACTGCATGTCCATTTGGGATGAAGCCAGTCCCTCCTTCAGACACACACACACACACACACACACACCAGCCCTCCATCCTGCGCGCGCGATTCTGGAGCAGAGTTGCAGGCGCGGCGGTGAGTGTGAGTCGCTGCTCAGCTCCTCGCGCTTTATTTGATCATTATTATTATTATTATTATTAGTAGTAGTAGTAGTAGTAGTAGTAGTAGTAGTAGTTATTATTTATTCCTTTTTATTTCTGAGCCGAACCTCTTTGGTGTGAAGGTGTTTGGAGCGCGCGCGCGGCTCAGGTCCTGTCCTCTCAGCCGGATCTCGGTTCTTCATCAGCGGCATGTTGGGATCACGTGCAGCGGATCCCGGGATTCACTCCTTCCTCCTCTTCCTCTTCCTCTTACACGGGAATAACTATTAAATAAACAAATAAAAGAGAGAAAACTTTACATCTTTACGGATTTATTCACCGGATCCCAGTGATGATGATGATGATGATGATGGTGGTGGTGGTGGTGGTGGTGATGATGAAGGGTCCGCGCGCGCTGGAGGCTGTTCGGGATTTTTAACATTTGTTTAGTGCAAGCTCCGTGTCTGGGAATTTAAAAAGATCGTAAACAAAAACATTACAGATTGTTTGAGATTGGTCTCGCGCTTCCATCATGCGGCTGTATCTGTGCGGATTCCTGCTCCTGTTAGGTGAGAGAACTTTATGACTTCCATCATTAACACACGTAACCAGATATAACGCGGATTAAACACGACGTGTGTGTGTGTGTGTGTGTGTGTGTGTGTGTGTGTTTTTATATCTTGGTGGCAAGAGGAAGGAGAAGAGAGGAAGATGAGGAAGGAGAGGAGAGGAAGGAGAGAAGGAGAGGAAGATGAGGAAGGAGAGGAGAGGAAGGAGAGAAGGAGAGGAAGATGAGGAAGGAGATGATCGAAGGAGAGGAGAGGAAGATGAGGAAGGAGAGGAAGGAGAGGAAAGGAAGGAGAGGAAGATGAGGAAGGAGAGGAGAGAAGGAGAGGAGAGGAAGATGAGGAAGGAGAGGAAGATGAGGAAGGAGAGGAGAGAAGGAGAGGAGAGGAAGATGAGGAAGGAGAGGAAAGAGAGGAGAGGAAGATGAGGAAAGAGAGGAAGATGAGGTATGAGAGGAAGATGAGGAAGATGAGGAAAGAGAGGAAGATGAGGTATGAGAGCAGAGGAAGGAGAGGAAGATGAGGAGAGGAATATCTGACAGGTTTTGACCTTGTGGGGACAGTTAGCAGGTCCCCATGAGGAGAACTTTAACAGAGGTGAAATGTATTGTAAGTTCTTGAGGTGAAGGTCAGAGGTCAGATCGTGGAGTTAATCAGCTGTGTTAATGATCATGTCAGTGGAAGGTCCTCACAGTGAGAGTAAAACGAGCGTGTGTGTGTAGTGATTTGCGTACGAGTCTCACATCGCTATTATCGAAGTCAAAAAAGTTCAACCACAACGCACAACCTTAATATCGTGGTGTGTGTGTGTGTGTGTGTGTGTGTGTGTGTGTGTGTGTGTGTGTGCGCTTGTGTTTCCTTTCTGGTGTTTAATGCAGAGACACTCTGAGTGAGCGCAACTGTGATCAAGGTCACCCTGCACACTGCAAACACATACAGTGTAGAATTAACACCAGCAGTGTGGAAATAATATCAGCAGTGTGGAATTAACACTAAAAGTGTAGAATTAACACCTACAATGTAGAATTAACTGTCATGGTATTGGATTGTCATGAGCATGAAGTTAACTCTTAGAACAGAATTAACACCTCTCGAGTACAAATAAAGCACGTAGATGAATAAACACTGGCAGTATACTGTAAACTCTTACAGTGTAGAATTAACACCATGTAGAAACACCGGTGGAGAATTACACTGCAGTGTTGCGTTAAACGTTGGAACATCTACATACTTGCAGGAAAATAAATTCCAACAGTATTGAACCAACGCATATCAGCATGGAAACTAGCTAGTGCTAATTCAGGATGCTAGTGTTAGTTCAGGATGCTAGTGTTAATTCAGGATGCTAGTGTTAGTGTTAATTCAGGATGCTAGTGTTAGTGTTAATTCAGGATGCTAGTGTTAATTCAGGATGCTAGTGTTAATTCAGGATGCTAGTGTTAGTGTTAATTCAGGATGCTAGTGTTAATTCAGGATGCTAGTGTTAGTTCAGGATGCTAGTGTTAATTCAGGATGCTAGTGTTAGTGTTAATTCAGGATGCTAGTGTTAGTGTTAATTCAGGAT
>JANDJT010000190.1:605052-625155 GCA_024331685.1 Stegophilus panzeri | reverse complement strand
TGAATTTCACATCTAATATTTTCAATCTTACCGATGAAAAATTTCATGAAATCTTCACTGCTATGTAATGATTGAGTTCTTCTTATTTAAGAAACTTTATACAATAAATAACGAGAAAAAGAAAAACAACAGAATGAAAAAAGCAAGAAGAATCTTTTAATAAAGAATCTTTTCACCGGAAAGTTCAAGAAACTCTTTCGGGAGGAGCTGAGGATGTTATACATGTAAAAAAAGAAAGAAAGAGAGAAAGTGTAAAGAAGAAGAAGCAGGAAATAAAAATGTAAATGAAACTCTAAAAAATAAATAATTTTAAAATAAATAATAAATTAACCAGCATTAATTCAGTAATTATTTTACCTTCATTTTTAAATCATTAATAATAATAATAATAATAATAATAATAATAATAATAATAATAATAATAATAATAAACCGGCTAAACCAATAATAAATGGGCTAAACTGTATATTCACTACAAATAAAAAATAAAAGAAATAAATATAGATTAAACTCATAAATAAATATGAAAGAAAGAAAGGAAGGAAGAAAGACCAAAAAAAGAAAAAAGAAATAAAGAAGACGAGACAAACTGAGAAAAAGAAAGATGGAGCGAGAGAAAGTAGGATATTTCACAGGATCAGTTCGTCCTCAGCCAGATGCAGTGCGTTTTCTTTTCTTTTCTTTGTAAATCATTTCATTCCTTTTATTTCTGTTTGTTTTATTTTCGTGGTGTTTAAACAGCAGCACAGTCGAGTTCAGACTCACGGGCATTATTCTTCCTGAACTTCTCCTGAGTTGGCTCTGCTACTGCACACACACACACACACACACACACACACACACACACACACACACACACACACTGCCTGGGGCCTTACCATATGTTCACACACAACCCTTCCAATTAACTATTGATGGATTCGCCTCATTCTCCAGAATGAAGAGAAAAAAGAAGAACAGAGATCTCTCCCTCTCTCTCTGTCTCTCTCTCTCAATATCTCTCTCTATCTATCTCTCTCTGACTGTCTCTCTCACTCAATATCTCTCTCACTCATTCTCTCCCTCTCTCGCTCTCTCTCTATCTCACTCTCTCTCCCTCCCTCTCAGCCTGTCTGTCTCAATATGTCTCTATCTCTCACTCTCACTCTCTAATGATCTACCTATCTATCCCTGTCTTTCCCTACCTCCCTATCTCTCTGCCTGTGTCTCTCTCTCAATATCTCTTTCACTCATTTTCTCTCTATCTCACTCTATCTCTCACTCTATCTATCTATCTCTGTCTCTCCCTCATGTTCTCCCTCTCTCTCTGCGCTGAAGGACAAACGACCACGGACTCTCGTCCCGTCCAAAAAACAGCGTCACCAAGGCTCTGTGTCTCACTGCCTCACTGTTCCTCTGCAGAAGTCGTCGTGATTGGTCCGGAGGTGTTGATTAGTTCTCTATAACAGCAGCTCTGACAGTAGCGCAGGATTATATTCATACGTTATGGTTTCTATAGTAACAGCTCATTCACAGGGACGTGTACAGCACACGCGCCGCTAAAAATAAAAAGACCGAAACACGCAGCTTTCTCCTAATGTATCAGTATTAGTGTTGATGTAAACAATACACACTGCACCTGTGACCCAGGTGTGTTAGAGCAGGAACCAGAAGCAGGACACACCAACATGCTCTTCGTCAGAACCTTCCACATCTGTGTGGATTTTGAATGCGAAGGGCGTGTTGGTGTGTGCGTGAGGTTAGTGATTTGGTTCCAGCCGGTTCACTCTCAGCAGAACTGGACGAGTTTGAGATTCTGAAGTCCAGACTGAAGCCGTTCCAGCTCTGAGCTCATCTCCAGGTCACCGTGTCTCCGTCCCAGCATGGATCTGATAACCTTCCAGAATTTTCTCAGCATGCAGCAGGACGTGAGTGGGAAGTGACCCAAAACCGTGGCTGCTTAAACCCGTGGAGAAGGGATTTACTTACACACGGCCGTAATGGACAACTCGGCAGGAAGAGACAGGGGGCATTTACTTTCGCTGCAAAAGAGAGAGGATTACAGATTTGATTTATTCGGTGCCTGGAGATAAATATGGAGTAATGCTAAGCAGTGTGCTACTGCTAGCCTGAGACACGGCATCATTTTTATCCGCGTATTGGACAGTCTTTAAGATTACAGCAGCTGCAGCGAACTTTAGCGTTGCGTTGCAAAGTGGGCGGGGCAAGTGACACGCTAAAGTGTCGTTTTTACAAAGTCCTTTGACCGAAAGAGCTATGGACACAATATATGTGCAGATGTAAACTCGACCGAGGTTAAAACACGACAGTTGCTAAGCAGCATTCAGAGAAACAGGAAGTTAATAAATTTAGCCGTGTCTGTTGCTGTAGATGGTGAAGAAACAGCGCCCTTATCGTCCACCAACACAGGAAGTGAGCATTCTCAGCAATGCTTTTATTTATTGATACCCATTTTGGCACATTTGGCATATTTAGTATATCTCCGGGGGAACAAGCTTGGATGATCCTAATGTTTTCTGATCTTCCTCCATTACTAAAGAGTGAGGCCAGAAAGTGCTTGGACCCCTTAATCGTTACTATAGATGAAGATGGAATATAAGCGTGACAGTAAATAAGAAAGAAGGGGGAGGGGCTATCAGGTGTCAGAGAAAGGTCTATGTGGGATCGCTTGCACAGAAAGTTTGGAAAGTCCTGGTGTAAGTGTGTGGTGGATTTACCGCCGGTCTTGAACATTGTGTAACGGAGCGCCGTTAATCTTCCATAACGTCTGGAGAGAATAAAACCAGCGCTCCAGACCCGCTCGGCCGGCCGAATGATGGGGTTTTAAACGGCAGAACTGTGTTTTTTTCTTTATTTTATTTTCTAAAGTGTGAGTCTGAAAGGGTCTGAGGAGGCCGTAGGGGGCAGGAAGGCTGTAATTTGAGCAGCGAGCGGTCCGCTCAGGTATAATGGCAGAGTCTTGCTGAGAGACAAAATGCACGTAATTCTCGGTTGCTGAGAACTTTCAGCCCAAACACTTTTCTTCGTCTCCACTCTAAACTACACCGTGTCTCTCTCACCCTTTCTTTCTCCCTGCTTTCTCTCTCTAGACCTCTAAAATGCAAATATTAGCACTTACTCCTGTTCATGCAGTAAGACACCAGAACGCAGTAAAGATGCTAGATTTCATTCGGAGGAGAGAAGTAAAATGACCTTAAATCCGAGAGAGCGAGAGCGAGAGAGAGAGATGCTAAACAAATAAGACATTGAGAGCGTTCCGCTTCATTAGCTGATCGATGCAGCAGCGCCGCGTCGCGTAAACACACACTTCCTGCTCGACGTACAGGAACTCAGAGAGACGCCGCCCTTCACAAGACGGCGAGGAATCATTTGATTATCTTAATTAGATTCCATCTGACTGCAAACTGCCACCATTTTAACACCGAATGTTTCCGACGCTGAGAGCTTTTACATGACCGACATTAATGTGAATACTTTATTGTTTCTATGGTAACGGGGACTTGTACGGTGGCCACTGCACGTAAACGGTTACGTTTTTGACCTCCAAGGAGGAAAAAAAATCCATTTAAACTCCCTCCTGTGTGCTCAGAAAATATGAATCTCACAAGCGTTCCCCCGACCCGACTTCTCCGAGCGTTAAATCCGTAGCTTAGATTTAACCCAGAGGAAAGTTCCAGAATCGCTGGAAATTCGTTTTTGTGCGGTTTCGTATGACTTTTAAAATAAAATCAACACCAGCGTTTTTCCTCCACAGGGAAGTCGAGCTGTGCGGCGTGACTGAGAGCGTACGTTTATTCCGAGCGAGTGTTGAGGGACTGTAGGAAATTCCCAGTCTGCACTACGACACGAGAATTCTGAGCTGTTGAGAAAAACAAAGCAGCGATTGGAACGTTTGGTGGAGTTTTCCGACTGAGAGGTTGGAAATTTCTGCGTTGAGGGAGCGAGATATTCCCAGGCTGGGCGTCGGATAATGGAATCGGTCAATCGGCTCAATCCGTCACGTCACGGAGAGAAAAACCACGATCTCTGTGCGACGTTCAAAATATTTCTTAACGAGTTGATTAAAAACTGAGTGTTAATTGGACATTATAGATTAAATTAATTAAATACTTAATTGCACAGTGAAAGTGTAAAACATAATAGGTAAATTAGTAGTATTTCTGTACAAAGTGACATCGCCACCTACAGGCCTGGCATGCACACTACAGCGTTTTTAGCCGTTTTCGCGGATCTGTGTGAACGGGCTTCGTTTTCGTCCGTACGCAAAACTTGGGCTTTTTCGTTTTTAGTGCATCGTTGTCGTAAACGTAGCCTTAATTTACACACTTAACTGAACAGATGTTATTTACAGTTAATTAAGGCGTTAATTAAACATCACAGGTGATAATTACAGTTATCTTATATATAAGTACAGTTAATTGAACACTGGTTTAATTAACACTTGAACAGATGTGTAAACTGAGCAGTGTGGGTGTTAATTACAGTTTGTTAAAGAGGCATTTCATCACTACTGGTGTTAATTGGAGTTTAGGTGTTAATTTGTGTTAATTACAGAGTCAATTAATGAGACACTTCATCTCATCGCTGTTGGTGTTAATTGTAGGCTGTTCTAGTCTCAGAGATTGCTTTGGTCTGCTCTTACACACACACACACACACACACACACACACACTCTTCACAGGCGGTTGAGCAATGAGCAGTGTGTGTCTGTTAGACGGAGAAGCAAATCCGACACACAATCAATAAATACGGCAGCGTGTGTGTGTGTGTGTGTGTGTGTGTGTGAGAGAGAGAGACAGAGACAGAGAAGGTTTATTGCTTCTATAACATAAGTGAGAACAAGAACTAACTTGTTTCACAGAAAAATAAATAAATAAATAAATAAATAAATAAATAAATAAAAGGAAAACAGTAACTCCACTTCACTGTTGATTATTTTTCTGTAACAGCACCACACTTATCCTTCCGTATAAAATCCACTCTAGGGTTAAATATCACCGATCCAGCTCACACTCACTCTGTTATAATTATGGAATAGTTTTTTGGGGGGAATATAAGTGGAAAGCAGCTGCGGTTGGGGAAAATGGTCCAAACCACACGATTCTGAAGCACTTCTGAGTCCTCATCATTATCCCTAGCTCTGTGGGACATAAAGTGCTCTGATTGCCTGCCTTCGATTTGAAACACAGCCACGTAGCACTGCGGATTTCCCAGAGGTTATATCCATCGTACAGTTCAGAGACGCTGAAGTCACTCTGATTAACGCCGACGTTTGAAAAACGGATGCACGTCACAGACTAGGAGAGAAATAAAGACAGAAACCTCCCGTAGTTTGCGATTAGAAAGAGACTTTTGTAATAATTTCATTTACGATTAATAAAAACAAGCCGCAAAGCTTTCAGAATATCCACTGATATGCAAATGAAGTACTTGTGACATCATAATTTGTATAACATCCTTCAGACAATAAAAATAAAAATCCTTTAATCAAAGTCTATTTATTATTACCTCCTGAAACAAGAAGTAAAATACTTTTAAAAAGTAAACTTTACTGGGAATTTCTATGGGTGCCAATACATGTTAATTATATATATATATATATATAAAGTTAGATCCGTTCTTTAAACGTTTCAGAGTAAGATTATGCTTCTTAACTAGAAGGACACTTTTGAAATCTTTTATTTTTTTTAATCAAGGGTGCCAATAATTATGGAGCTGAATATACATGTATATGCACATATAATAATATAATATACACTGCATGCCAGATGTTTCAGGGCAAATTTAAAAGAGAGCATGTGATGTCACAAGTACCTAATTTGCATATCGCTCAGCAGTGTGAGTGCTCAACATGAGATTATGCTAATTAACCAGAAAGAGCACTTTTATAACCTTTTTTTTTTTTAATTTTTTTTATCAAGGGTGGCAATAATTATGGAGCTGAATATGAAGTATTTGTGTATATACTTTATAATAATATTCAAATGTTAGTAATAAGAATAAGTCAAGGACCTAAAAAGGAAAAAGACACAAAACATGTCGTGATGTCACGTGTACCTCATTTGCATATCACTCAGCATTCTGTCGCATTCTTACTTATTTTGGTGGATTTATTCGAACTCATTTAAACCCAAACATCGGTAAAAATAAATAAATAAATAGATAGATAAAACCCGAATGAAGCCCCTTCAGAAGCTCGTCCCTCCTGTTCGTTTGGGTTTTATTTCATCACCGAATACCAAACGAGGAGAGAAAAACACTTCGTCCTGTGAGGGAAAGCTGAGACCTGATTAATGCTGACAGCAGTGTTTTCTCTTTTATAAAACATCCCCCGAGGCGGCGTGAAATTTCCCTGACGTGAAGGGACACCGTGTTTAAGTTGGAGCTCACAATGAGTTGTTATGAAATCTGATCACCTGAGACGTTTCACAAAATAACCACACGCAGAAATGCTGGAATAACTCGGAGGAACGCCGGCCGACCACACTGCGACTTACTGATGATGGATTACATCTGTAAGTGTGTGTGTGTGTGTGTGTGTGTGGGCAGAAAAAGAAAACTTTAACCTCCGTTTTAGGAGAGAGACAGAAAATTGGCGACGGTTAGTAATACCTGTACTGCACTGTTTGACATTTTTCTAAAACAAATCACCGGAGAGAGAGAGACTTTCATTACCGATTTTCGTCTTTAGAAAGGATTCGTCGGTGAAAGTCACATTGCAGAATATAACAGCATATTGTGGCCTGTTCGGTTTTTATTTATTTTATTTACATGCAACTTTTGAGCTCCAAATACAGCTGAATGGGAATTAAACACAGGCAATTAAACACTAAGAACTAGACACGATTCATTTATGATTGATTCAGAGTTTTTAAATGAGTCAGTAAGGTGAATAAATTGGTACTGGTTACTGAGTCAATCCTTTACATTTCTCTTTTTAAACATCTGTGAATTACGTGAGTCGTGTATTTGTAATCGTGCGTGTGCCGATCTATGCCATTTGATTCGGTGAATCTTTTCAGTCATGACCAAGATTCGTTGTCTCTCGATCAGTGAATCAGTGAATCTTTCGGTCATGACTGAAATCTGCTCCTCTGTCATTCAGTGAATTAGAGTTTGATTCGGTTAATCTTTTGGTAATAGCTGAGATTCGCTTGACTCTCTCTTGGTGAATCAGTGTTTGAATCAGTGAATCTTTCAATCATGGCTGAGAGTCACTCACTTCTCATTCAGCAAATCAGTATTTGATTCATTGAATCTTTTCGGTCATGACTAAGAGTTGCTTGTCTCTCATTCAGTGAATCAGTGAATCTTTCGGTCATGACTGAAATCTGCTCCTCTGTCATTCAGTGAATTATAGTTTGAATCTGTCGATCATTCAGTCATTCGTTCTGTATCTCTTATTTAGTGAATCAATGATTGATTCAGTGAATCTTTTCATCACGACCGAGAGTCACTCCTCTCTCGTTCAGAGAGTCAGTTTTTGAATCAGTGAATCTTTTAGGCATGGGGAAGAATCACTTGTCTCTCACTCAGTGAATCCAGTGTTTGATTCAGTGAATCTTTTACTTATTGCAAAGATTCGATCCTCTTGCGGAATCAGTTTTTGAATCAGTGAATCAGTTTGGTCATGCTCATGATTTGCTGTAATACCTCTGTTTAATTCAATTAATGAATATTCATTTGAGTGTTTTATTATTGGATTATTGAATTAATTAATTATTTTTCCTTTACACATCGGTTTTTCTAGATAATTCTTTATATTATTTTGCTTTGGCAACATTGTTAAAAGAGTCATGCCAATAAAAGTACACTTTGAACTTGAGAGAGAGAGCGAGAGAGAGAGAGAGAGAGAGAGAGAGAGAGAGAGAGAGAGAGAGAGAGAATGACGTGTCCTCTCTGGCTGCAGGATGAATATACCCCATCATCTGTAACCCTCTGAGGTCACAGTGTCCACATGCTGACTTAGAAACAGAGAGAGAGAGAGAGAACAATAACTCAGTAATGTGTAGAGAGATTGTTCACTCACACTGACTCTTCACACACACACACACACACACACACACACACACACACACACACACGTCTCTTGATCCATATCCTGTAAAGCATTCTCAGATGTGTTGTTTGTTTGTTTTTTTAGGTCAAGACTGGCGGATTTCCATACACACTGTCAGATGAGTGAGGACTCCATCAGCACCTGTCCTAATGACGACTACCAGGCCTGTCTCACTGCCTACACCGGCCTCATCGGTGAGACAGACAGACACAGTGAGACAGACACACAGTGAGACAGACAGATGCTGTTAACAGGAAGTCAGTCATTTGTTTGTTGCTGTAAAGGTCAACGGCAGGCACTAGAGAGACTGTGAGACAGAAGGAAAGTGAGACAGACAAACAGAGAGACAGATAGCTCATCAGACAGTGAGACAGATACTGAGACAAACTGACAGTGATTCAGAGAGACAATAAGATAGATTGACAGACAGTAACATAGATAGTCAGACAGACAAAGAGGGGCAGGCAGACATTGCAAAAGGCAGCCAGTAAGACAATAAGACAGACAGTGAGACATTAAGACAGACAGCGTGACAGGCAGACAGTGAGACAATAAGACAGACAGTGAAACAGACAGACAGTGAGACAGACAATTTGACAGGCAGACGATGAGACAGTAAAACATACAGCGTGATAGGAAAACAGTGAGACAGTGAGACAGACAGTGAGAGAGTAAGACAGACAGTGAGACAGACAGTGAGAGAGTAAGACAGACAGTGAGACAAACAGTGAGACAGGCAGACATTGCCAGACACACATGATGCTAGATTTTTCTAACATCTCACTGTTTGTGTTTTTTTTTCTGTTCCTCTCCAAGGGACGGACATGACTCCTAACTACGAGGACGCTAATCACACGGACTTCTCCATCTCGCCGTGGTGTATCTGCAAGAACAGCGGAAACCAGGAGGAAGAGTGCGAGAAGTTCCTGCGGGACTTCAGAGAGAACACCTGTCTGCGTAAGAACCACATCGAGAACCGTACCGCTTTAATACTGAACCCATTCCAGAACCAGAATTATAGTTTTGCTCTTTGATCAGTTTGGTGTCACGCTACACCACAGGCCCGCCTCCTGTATAGAACTGTATGAAAAAGCAGGAAGTGATGCGGACGATAAGAGCTTTTCACTTTGAACAAAGATTTCCAAAAAGTTTCATTTTCTGTGATCCAAACAGCTGTATTCATGTGGATTGGTGACCAAAACACGGAGAAAATTAAAAACATATCTGTAAATGTGTGGGCGGGGCCTGAATTGAATATGAATAAATCCTAAATGCATCCGTTTTGGTGTGTAAACACCTGTACGAGTGTGATAGGACCCTGTTAAAAGAGCTGAAAGTGTTATACGTCCCTCGTGACTTCTCCAACTGACCACTGAAGTTGTTGTAGCCACACAGGGGATAATTATTTTCCTCCATCTGACAGTCGGATGTTCCTGCTGGAGCCTGCTGCTGTAATGGTGCGAGAGTGTAATGGATCATGGCGGTTTAGAAGTGAGGAGCAGGACCCTAGTGTGTACAGTGATCACAGTGTGTTCGTTAGGAGAAACATTTGAGCTAATGTTAGTTTCAGGGGTCAAAACCGCAAGCTAACATGATGAGACAGGCAGATACAGACACAATCTCCAGGAACAACAGATTGACTGCAGGGTATAATTATCTAAAAAAGATCAGATGAAAGAACGTATCGCTGACTCAGCGAGAGGGTTAGCTTCATCTTGTGTTTATGTTCATTTCTTTTCATCGAAAAATGATATAAATGCTAGAACCAAACAGTCTTAATATAAGCATACGCTCCTATACTGTACAGTAAATCCTAATAATGAGTCTAATCGTGATCAGGAGCTTGACCCACAAACCCAACATTAAACCTGGTGTAAAGCAGGATGTATCTTCTAAACATCTAGCTAGGAATAGTTGTGAATGAATAGCTAACACTTCTAAAATCAATATCCACTCACTTTTGTGCAGCCTAAGAAGTACAGTTTGTGGTCTCTTGAGGATGAACAATTCCACCACTGTGCCTTAAAGAAACCCAACTGCTTCAGGCAGTGCTGCTCTGATAGAGGCCATTGTGCTGCTCCCAGTCTGGACAGTTTTAGACAGGATGACAAATTCTGGTGGAAAATGGATGAACTTGGTAATCCCAATTGGGCTGAAATCCCAGTACCACCACCACCATCATTACTAGGATCTTAAGCAAAGCTCTTAACCCTTCAAATGCTCAAGGGGTGCTGTAGCATGGCAGACCCTGCTCTCTGACCCCAGCTTGATAGCAGTCTGGTATCTGCAAAGATAATAAATTCACTCTACTCTACTTGTAAATGTTACGATAAAGGCTGTATTTGCTGTCTAGGAAAGAAAACAGATCTATAGACCAACCAGATCTTTGTAAAGGGTGGCTTGCTGTTTAAAGTTCAAATGTACTGATCAGAATTGTCAAGTTGAAATCCCAGGACTACCAGAGAACCACTCTTGGAATTTTGAACAAGGTTAATGCTCATAACCTTTATCCTGCTCCAAGGGTCATGGTTGACCCCGTGCTCTGACCCTGGCTTCCTAACAAGCTGGTATATGTGAAAAGAATGACACTGTACTGTAACGATGAAGTCTATGTCTATGAAAGGAACCAGATATATAGACCAGATCCTTGTAAAGGATGACTTGGAGGTTATGACCATGTGCTCTGACCCTGGCGTCCTAACAATCTGAGGTATGTGAAGGAAGAAATTCCACTCTACTGTATTTTACTAAGCGATAATAAAGGCTGTCTTTGCAAGAAGCCAGGATTATTGATCAGATCCTTGGAAGGGATGACTCAGAGGTTAAAGTTCAAATGTAGTGATCAAAGGATCCCAGGACTACCACAGATACGCTGTTGTACCCTTGACCAAGGCACTTGGTCCATAATTGCTCCAGGGGAAATGAATCATAGCTGACCTTGCACTCTGACGCTGGCTTCCTAACAAGTTGTGATATACAAAGGCAGGAATTTCACTCTATTGTACTTTTATACGACTGTCTATACGACGAGTCTGTCTTTGCTGTCTGTGAAAGACACACCACTGGATTTTTGCCCGGGAATTTCCTACCATTCAGTAGATCTGATGAATAAGATCAGAAACACATTCAGTCCGGTTTGTTGACTTTTAAATTTTATAACCACCTTCAATTACCAGCTTTATTGTTCTTCTATTGTCTGTGATCTGGCGTGGACTTGAAGGAGCCAGAGCAGGAACTCAAAGAACACAGGATGAGAAAAAGGAGAGTTCTGGGTAGGGATGATACCGATATCAGCAGAAGATACTGAAATATCACAGAAATGCTTGTAGCACAACATAACACAAAAAAGTGGCATAAAGAAGGTCATGCACGAATAACAGTAACGCCACTGAGTAGCTAGCGTGAAGGGCTTCCTCTGGAAGGAGAAATGAACTCTTAACGCTAGTTTTGAAGTTTTAATCGAATTAAACTCCACGGTAACTCTGCTAGCAATGTTCTGCTGTGATGTCAGCACGGCCTCTAAATTAGCACAGGAATAATGAAAACGCATGAACTACACGTTAATATAATGTAACGTGATGTAAAGAAGGTTACACAATAATAACTATTACCATATTTATTACCACAACCCCAGCAAGGAGCTAGCACATGTCAGGAGTGGCTAACATGTCAGAGGAGAAAAGCAAAACAGTTCACTATGGGATTGGTTTCAGCATTGGCCATTACTCAGCTTTTCGTTAACATTATTGGTGTTGGGAAAGAAAAGCGGTTTCCGTTTCTAGTTCTTGGACATTTAGTGAAAAAGCTAATCGGGTATGCTAATCTAGGAGCTACCTTTGCATCTTTCCACAGGTAACGCTATTCAGGCATTTGGGACGGATGTCCCAAAGACTACAGCATCAACGAATCCCAATGTCCCTCGCACAAACCCGACTGTTTACCCCAACACCACCAAACCCGAATATGAGGTGAGTGTTCAGCTCTTAAGATTTTGGGAAACAGTTGTAAACAGATCTGATCCTGGTTTATCCAAGATGCCACCATTCTCACATGACGTGGAAGTGGTAGCTCGGTGGTCGGGTTACTGATCAGAAGGTCGTAAGATCAAGCCCCAGCACCGCCAAGCTGCCACTGTTGGGCCCTTGAGCAAGGCCCTTAACCCTCAACTGCTCAGGTGTATAAAAGAAATAAATGTAAGTCGTAAATGTAAATGAGGTGACGTGCTCTGGAATCTAACCAGGTGCTTATTTGACTCCTTTCTGCCTTCTTTAAATCGACCTCTGTTATTGCCACACCTAATGCTTGGTCTCTGATTGGTAAGATCTTATTTTTCCGGCTCTGATTTAGTCATAGTTGCATTTCTCTACATTTCTCATGTGATGCGAAAGGCTGCAGATGCAAACGACAAACGCGACTTGACTTTTTGTAACCTCACTCGTGCATGAAATAAGGATGAGCAACACATGCCAGAAAATAAAACCGTTATGTCCAATCGCTCATGTCCTAAACTTTCTTGTTTTCCAGCCGGTTATAAGAACGGAGTGAGAATGATGGTGGAAATCTGCCAGCTGTTGCCAGGAACAATGGAATAAACAAATTATCTAGGGGGAGATTGCTTTAACAGGAACACTAGATCGTAATAATTGCTTGTAATTCTTTAAAATAAGGATTATAGACTAAGTCTACTAGAGCGTGGAGAGAAATCCATGCTAACTGCATGACTGTTCTCTGACCTAGACAAAGAAAATAAATCCTATGCTTTTACACTAAGGATTGGAATCATTTTAAGGAGATAATAATCATCTAAACTGGTGTCATCTACAAATGCTTCCTCACGGCACTGTTGTACACAAACATGGCATCTCATTACAAAGGAAAACATATTTACACACTAGATAATCATTTCCCTGGTGACACGACGTATTCAATCAGCGTCGTGTGTACAATTCCAGGACTAATCAAGCCGCGAACGCAGAACAGACCCTCGCAGATAATGAATGAATTGACATTTTGTCCATTGTTTCTGCATTTTACTCAAAACACAAACACACTGGGGTTTTTTTCTCCGGTGTTTGCTTCAACTGTCGGTAAAAAGCCCTCGTGTAGCAGTGATGGGCCTCTAATTAACGTCTAAAAGAGAAACGAGTTAAAGACTGAGTACGTAGGAGAACAATACAAGCAAGAAACTGCTGAAAAATGTGTCCTCTCGCCAATCCTCATGGGACGGCACGATAGATGCCAGTATTGACTCGGCGGTTGTGTGTCTGGACCACGATTTATGGCAGATATGGTAATTAGCGAACGCAGGACAGAAGAAGCATTCATGCAGGAAGTTTATAATTAGAGATAGCCTGGAGGGAGCCGAGCACAGCCATTTTTTAAATTTCCTGCCACAATTCAAAAGCCTGTCAGTCGCGCATCAAGGATTCACGCAGAGTCTCGTAAGTCTCGCCTAGTCCTGTTCGGATTTAAAAAAAAGAGAGAGAGAGAGAGAGACAAAAAAAAAAAAACGATCACGCTTCTGGCTCTCATCTTCCTTTTGACAGAAATCTCTAAGTGACGTTTCTTTCAGCCGTTTCTCTTGACATCTTCCCTTCTTGCGAACACATCACAGCCTGGAAGTATATCATTATAACTTTGTTGTCTCGCTGTGAGAACTTAAAATCCTAATAAACATAACATCATCATGTGCCTTTTAAAATGCCCCTGAAATAAAAATGTTAAAAAGTTGTTTCTACACAAATTGTTCAGTGTCATGGAAACCAAAAACTTTACAGTTCCGAGAAAGCAATTACAATGTCATGATGACTCGTCCTGTGCTAGTCTTATGTTCATCCCATTAAATGCTCTCTAAAACATATATACCCTGCCCCCAGGGGGCGTTTCTCGCTCTACAGCATCAGGTCGTTAGCATTAAACATGGTTAGTCTGTGTGTTCTTTTCCCATTTCCAACCGTCGGAGTTTATTTGTCTGGAAGAGGGTGGAGTTATAGAACCTCGGACCGATGGAGAATTTGGCACTTCTTCACCATCAGCGTTTCTGAAGCTTGACCTCAGCTCAGACACGTAGGGCAAAAACACACAGTCTATGAAATCCAAGCGTAGGTGAAGGCGATGGTGAGAAATCCTCCACAGCGCCGTCGTTATAAACTCTTTACTGTTCCCCGTATTTAGCTAGCGCGCTAAGCTTTTGTTTCGATTAGGCGGGGGTGTGGTATATCTCGATGCTATTAGCTGTCAAGCCCTTTAATGCGTTACTTCCTGTTTCAAAAGGAAATTTGTCAGCAGACAGAACCAAATCATGGCTCCAGAGACATTGGAATGCCCTGCCTTCAGCTACAAGCTATGAAAGTTTATCATCACATGCTCTTAAGTGACCTCTGAGTCACTGTAATTCACGTAAAACACAAGCTGGAGTATTCCTCGTCGAGTCGTTCGCATGCCGCCAGCGCTGTAAACACTTCGAGCCGGTGTGAAGAATACAGCAGGCTTACGCACATGCTAATGCGTGTTTCGGTGAAAGAAAGACGACGTGAGACAACTACAGCGGAATTAGCGGAGACGTCAAAGACCGCATGACGAGCTTCACCGCATCGAGTTCATTAGCATTCAATCACCATCCGTCCAATCAGCAAAACTGTAGCTGCAGTGTTTACAAACAAAACATCTACAAGCAACACGTCGTGCTGTGAGAATCCAGTTCAGTTCTCCATGGCGTGCACGTATTTATCAAACGAACGCTGGTCTTACCCCTCCACTGGTTCGTTATTAAATCCCTTCCATCGTAAACCATTACGCAGACACATATGACTGATGTCACTTCCTGTCCGATTGCGGCGTGAACATGGTATTAACAGGTCTTACATTATCGGAGAATCGCTGCTCTAATGGCGTCCACTGTCTAACATTTAATAAGCCAAAGATAAGACAAGAGACAGATTACGATGTTTGGACGGATGATTGTCGGAGCTGAGAGAGCATTACGGAAAATCCACTTAAGATCCATTCTGAGACATTAATTTAACGTTTACAGAGAACTATGGAGTTAGCAATACCAAAAGAGAACGTGAGCAGGCTGGACATTTTACTGTAGAGATTGAATCCAAAAGAGTAACTAAATGCAAGATGAGAAGAACATCCTGGTCATTAGGGGGCGGGGCTTCACTTAAATTTGATCGGCCAATCACAAAACACAAAAGGTTAATATTTTGGCAACTTGAGTTAGCTCTCATGTATTACAATTTGACTAAAATATATGTGAAAAAAATGAAAGTGTTAGCATTATTGTTATACATTAACTAAGCTAGCCAGTATGCACAAAAAAGTACTGAAATTAGCTAAACTTAACATCGGTACATGATGCTACATAAGTAACAAAGTTAGCTAACGCTATAGACTATTTTATTGAGTAATTATCGTTATTTATTGCTTCTTATTGCTAACAATAAAATAATTAACATTCGTCTAGCTGTTATTGTGCAAGTCAGCTAGCAAGCACGCTAACATCGGGTAAACTATTCGTTGTGTACTGTCGCTATTCTTTTGCAAGTTTATGCTAAGCAGTGCAGCAGAGTGGAGGAATAAAGGATTATAGTGATGCCATACAAGCAAGTTTCAGATAAATACGCTAATAAAAACAGTTACTAAGCTTGCTAGCAAGACAACGAATAGGCTATAATAGGATCTTTTTTCTTTTTTGTTTGTTTAACGTTAACGAGATGCATTCCTGTCAGCCGGAGGATGCTACTTTGTAATCTCTCTTCTCAGGTTTTTGTTTAATTCGCTCGAGTGTGAGGATTTTATCAAAGCAAGCAGAGAAAGAGCTAATTAGCGGTGTTGAAACACACCGCTCACTCAGCGTATGCTCTATTTTAAGGTGTGTAGAGACAATGATCTCCGCTAAGCCTCAGTGGTCTTACTGCAAATGTCAGCGTGACTCACATCTGATGTACAACAGCGCCGGCTGGAAAAAAAAACCCCAGCAGTGTAAGACACGTCTAATTGAAAAGCGCTTTGTTGGAGTAGGTAAGACCACGTATCTCCGAGCTTCACCACCGGAGCGACAGAAATTAAAATTTTATTCCGTTTTCTTATCTGGACGAGACGACTGATGCATCAGACACTTCGTACGTGTGTCATAAGGATTGTATCGAGCGTTTATTTTAAATATATATTTGGTATTTAAAATATTATTAACTAGCTTGTATGAATAGTAAACTAGCTAAAGTTGCAATAAGGTTACTAATTTCAGATTTAACCAAAAACTTTTGTTAGCAACTAAATGAAATTGTAAAATACTTAGCATTATACAACAAAGCTAGCAGCTTGCACAAATGTGAAATGAGTTAGTAACCTTAGCTTCTGATTGATTTTCTCTTCTTGTCCTTCATTATTCAGGAAAACGATCCAAAGTGCAGCACCTCAAAAGGCTTCGTCTGTGAAGAAGACGAGGTAACTAATTTTTTAGATTGGAGAAAAGGGGTGTACGTTTGGATTTATTAATAGTTATTTTGTTTAGAATAGCTTTCAGGTTAAGTAGACTTATTATGGTTTCTTAAAATAACATGCTAGGAAGAAAACTAAGTTCAGGATAGCTGTGATGTCATACCAGCAGTTTTGCGATTAGCTGATCGTATTTAACAAATAAAACGTCACTTGTAAGTGCTAGCTACGTGGCTTGCTGTGTACAGTAATAGTAGTTATTTGGGTTAGAACTTCTGTTAGAAATTTGAAGACCAGCTCTTGGTATCAGGGTTTAGACTGTAGAATAGCTAACTGGACTGATGCTAATCTAATTCTGACTTTTCTCTCTTGAAGGACATTATAGGACCTGACGAGAACCCTGTGTGGAACCCCTCAAACTGGAGTGCCGGACTGGCGCTCTGCACTGAGGCATGGATGCTCTCCCTGGTCTTCGCTTTGGGAAACATTGCCCTCTGAACTTCAACTCAACCTGAGGTCTTAACCCTGAGGGAGTCTCTGGACCCTCCACCAAAATACAGAATCACTTCGCTTGTCTGTCTGTCCTCTCTATACCGCAACGTTATTTCTTACCAAAAAAAGATCAACAAAGACAAAAATAAGGCGTGAGAGCATCGTAAAGCGCGTATCTATCTGAGATCAGTGGAGAACAGAACAATAAGAGAAAAGTCGTTGATAGATGATAGAGGAAGTTGACAGTAATGACTTTGTCTCGATATTAAGTGGGATGAACTGAATACAAAGTCTCCCTTGCTTTTATTTTTGGTAAATCTGTACAGCGTCCTGTCTGGACCACACCATTTGACCAAATTGGGGTGCCATCAACCCAACATTGTGGAGCCAAATGGAATCCTAGTCTATAGTTCTACTCTGGAAACCACTATGATGACAAAGAAGCCCCCATCATGCCCTTCTACACATCTGCGACCTTGGATTAACTTTGAGAGAAATGTGTCACTGCCATGCTGTTACACACAGATTCTACCATTCTGAGAAAAATAGTGGTCTATCTTGACCCTTTGAGGACCACAGGGTGCCTTTATACCTGGAGAAATAAGGGACCCTGAAACCACCATTTTTGAGGAACATGTCTTCATCATTGGTTTGCACCTTGACCTCCAGCCTGAATCACACCATCTTCAGTAACAACTGGGGTTTTAAAATGCCCTTAAGCCCTTCTTCCTCCCTGGACTCCACATCTTTCAGTAAAAACAGGGTGCAGTCATGCCTTTACACCTGGATTCCACCATTCTCTGTTCTGACCCTGTACACCACCATCTTTGAGAAAAACATCAAGGCCTGGCAAACTTCTCCAACCATGGAAAAATTTTGTCATCCCATCAAGATTTTGAACCTACCATCTTTGAGAAGCACTGGGTACCATCATCCCCCAGATTCCACCATTCTGAGACAAATATCTTGACCCTGAAAGCCACCATCTTTGAGGAACACATCCCCATCATGGTTTCTCATCCTACCTCAACCCTGGATCGCACCATCTTCATAAAGGGAAAACATGGGGTGCAGTCATGCTTTTACACCCAGATTGAACCGTTCAGGGGAAATAAAGAGTCTCTCCTGAACCTGAAAACATCCCCATTACTGTCATTCTAGACAACTGATGTTTCAAAATGACCTTAAGCCCTTCCACTCTGGACATCACCATATTCTGTGGACAAAATATTCTGTGGGTCTGTCCCGACCATCTTTTCTTTTGACCCTACCTCCAACACTGGATTGCACCATCTTCAAGAACGCCTGGGGTCAAAAAATTCTATTCAGCAATCCTTTTCCATCCTGGACTCCACAATTTTTAAGAAACAGAGGGTTCCATTATGGCTGGTGCAACCTTCTTCAACTGGCCATCTTGGGAGGAAAATGGAGTCATCCCATGATTTGGATCATTTTTTGAGAAGCACTGGGGAGAAATTGGGACAGATATTGCATTCACAATTGGACTATACCATCTTGGAGAAAAACTGTGTGCAGTCACACTCTGGATTCTTCAGCTCCTGGCATGTTCTTACAACCTTTGACTCCACCATCTTTCAGAGAATTGGAGTTTCATCAAGCTGTTAAACCCTGAACTTTTGGAATAATCTATTCATATTCGTGACGTTCCATCCTTCTGAGTGTATTCGTTGTTCCCTTTTTCTGAAAAGTGGTTTTAGATTTTGCTTTCATTACTCCTCTTTTCTCTTTTCTCACTCACTTTTTGTCAGTCCGGAGTAATTACCTTCATCGTGGCGTGTTTATTTCCGTGTGAAGTGTTTGAAATCTAAATCCGCATCCTGTCGACACGATGTTAGAGCACGTCATCGTTGACAGCTTTCTCAGTCCTGTTATGCACTTTCCTGACAGATTTGACTCAAGGAAAAGAAAAGAAAGATGAAAAAGTAATCATCTAAAAAGATCAAATCCAGAAGAGTGACCACTTAAAGAGAATTCGTTCCAGTCTGAAGTGGGCTTGTGATGCTAATGGGCCGCCCACGTGTATAATTTTATCCTTTGAAATATGATTTTCTTCTTTTAAATTGTACATAATTATAATGTGAAAGTCTTGAAGTCAAGAACGATGATTGTATTGAATATTGTTATTATTATAATTCTTATTCTGGAGTGATTGAAGGGAACAGAGAGGAGAGTATTGAACGCTGCATGTTCAGACCGGATCCATCTGGATTTCCTGAAGAATTGATTAAAAAAACACGAGAAGAGGAAGGAGTTTGGACACAATTTCATAAGTTTGGTCATTGTCACAATACCTGCTCCAAAGGACTTGAACCCTGAGACAGTGTAGCGTGTCAGACATTTACCTGCTGAGAAAAGATGTCAACCGAAATGATTTCATGTACCGTGGAACAAAAGCTTGTCCAACTGCAACCAGGAAACGAACTTCTGACCACGCAAGTTACGAACTGCACAACCTGCTTTCGTGTCACGTCATATAACGTTTCTACAAAATGAATTAATCTTGTTGTGTTTATCCAGTTATGTGCAATCTATTACGTGGCCTTATTTTTTTCCTCACAGTTCACGTTCAAGGTGGACTCGCACCAGAGACGCAAAGGACACTGGGTAACACTACAGAAAAAACGCAGATCCGTATGCATCATAACGAAAGGAACTGAAGCAATTAACGTTTATGTAAATATTAATATTCAGAAAACTAAAAAACTAAAAAAAAACACACAGAACGATTACCAAAAGGGTTCATCTAGATGTCTCAAGCATATGTTCATGTTTAAGTGATGTAAGCTAATGCTCCATTCGACAGCACTGAGTCGACGCAGCGTGTACTGAGGAATATTTTCACAGAAAGTTCCATGTTTTCCATTGCTATGGCAGTGGAGTGAGATAAAAAAAAAAAAAAGCTTGCTTTGCAGAACTGAAAGTATATTGTAAAGAACAAAATGTCCTTTTTTCATTATATTAAAGTCATAATTCATTTATAACTTGCGTAACTTCATGAATTCTTTGTACATGAATGAAATGTGACTTTCTTTTGTTTTGGGTCCAGTTGTGGGTTTTTTTGTTTGATTGGTTGTTTGGCTGGTTGGTTG
>JANDJT010000190.1:509237-525957 GCA_024331685.1 Stegophilus panzeri | reverse complement strand
CACACACATCCCCCCATCCACGATCAGATGTGCAGCGGGGCAGCGGGGCAGATGGCGAGCACGTTGTGCTGATTATACATGTGTGATGTGTGCGTTAAAGCCTGAACACCAGGTGCTCGACACGGAGGAATAAAAGAAAATGTTTATTAGCTGAAAGCACGCTGATGAGGCCGAGAGGTCAAAGGTCACCTCCCCTGTGGCTCCTGCAATCACTTTCTCCTCAATTATATCCTCAAATTTGCATCACTTACGCCGGGATAGTGGTGCAGCCGAACCCTAAACATTCACACGGAGCGACAGGGCTAATGCAGCTAATCTCGAATGGAAGCTTACAGCCACCGGTTCCATAACACTGTTCTCTACACTCTAAAAATAAAGCTTCCAATTAGAACCAGAACCAGAATCAGCCTGAGGACATAGGAGAACCCTTTTAAGTTGCACAAAGAACCTTTTACTCTCATGTTCTTTCGAGAGCCATTTATTTACTGGTGCTTTAAAGAACCCAGAAATGGTTCTTCATAGCAGTGCCACAAGGAACCATGTTATCTTAAGTTCTCTAAAAGAACAACCTCTTAGTTATTGCTTTAAAGAATCAAAGTAAGGTTCTTAAGAGGAATGTTATTAGAACGCTCTTAAAAACAATGATTCTTTACTGCGCCATAGCTTCTGCAAAGAACCTTCTTCATGTCAAGAACCATTTTTCATTGTACAGGGTTCTTGAGTTGATCTGGATGGTTCTTTAGAGATTACAGAAGTTCTTTATGTTTCATTATAGGTTCTTCAGTGCAGCGTATTGGTTCTTCAAGGTCTCATCCCTTAACAGGTTAAATCGAACCCTGCTGTATAAGGTTCTTTGTGGAACTGGATTTGTGAGAAGGTTCTCCTGGCATCACTTTTAAGAACCTTACTTTGGTTCCTTCAAGCAATTACTAAGGGTTTTTTTTAGAGAACTTATAACAACATGGTTCTTTGTGGCACTGCTGTGAAGAACCATTTGTGGGATAGGCAGTTCTCTATAGAACGTGAGCAGTAAAAGGTTCTCCTATGGCTGAAAAAACCTTTTTGGTTCTAACTGGAACCTTTATTTTTAAGATTGAATCTTTTCCAGTCCCACAAAAACCCTTATACAGAAGCGTTCACTTTAAGCAGTTAAGGGATGAGACCTTGAAGAATCAATACACTGCTCTGAAGAACCTATAACGAAACTTCTTTAATCTACAAAGAAGCATACAGCTCAAGTCAAGAACCCTATACAGTTCGTTAAAGAACCATTGAAGAACCAAAGTTTTAAAGTCTTTTTTAGTGAATCAAATCATTTAGTTCACCAATAAGAGTCGAATCTTACTGAGTCGACTCCCAAACGGCTCCAAATCTCAGAGCTGAATCACTTCTGTTTTATACGACTCGTGTGTTTTAGAAACATTTCTGCTAGACAGGTGTGTAAAGGTGTGTAAAGGTGACATGAACCTGCTGTTTGCTGATGGAGTGATTTGAAGTGTAAAAAAGTTACACAAGTTACAAAGTTACATGGTGTGTGTGTGTGTGTGTGTGCGTGTGTGAGAGGAAGCACGCTGTAAATGTCGTTAACGCTCTCACACTCAAAGGCATCCTGCGCCAACCACTTCCTGTATTTATTTAATGGAGAACAAAAAAAGCTGTTACAAAAAGTAAACACTGACCCCGAGGCCTTCAGCTGAACATCTGCACAGGAGGAAAACATTAACATGGACAAGCAGTGAAATTAAAGACAGAGATAAAATAAATATATATAAATATATACAGTGTGTTTTATAGATTCTGGAAGACGTTTCTGCAAAACGCAGAATCACAATATTTATGTCTGTGTTGCATAAAAAAGAGTAAAGTTACACTTGTGTTTAATATATGCGAAAATAAATTTAAAAAAATGACTTAACATGATAAAGGGATGAATGAAATGTTTTTAGTAAATGTAGTAAAATACATTTTCGTTCATTTTAAGTACCGAATTTTAACAACTGCTTCCAATCAGATTGTTTAAAAATAAATGTAAAAAATGTTAGTTTAAGAAAAACACTTACGATGATGACCGTAGTGTGAAAGACCCAGATCACCGACCTGCGAAACAATCAACACATGAAATACAAATCTCCAGGAATTTAACCTGCTGGGAAAAAAACAACAGAAACCCTCATATAATGGTTTTAATGGTTATAATGGGAAATGTATTGGTTTTAATGGAAACTGTAATGGTGTCTCTACTGGTGATTTGTTGCCTTCTATTGGTGGCATGTTATGTCTAGTGTCCAGAAACGGTTTAATGGTTAGCTGATGATTTGTAATGGTATTTGTAGTGGAAACTATTAGAATTTCTGTGATGGTTTCTGTTGTTTGGGGTTTTTCAGCAGGGTCGTCACACTGAGCTGGAGACCATCACAATGTCCCTTTTGTTGATTATCGAAGGAACCGTGTTTCTTTCTGTCGTTTTTTTAAATAGTGATTTCTAAATGGTAAATGGTGCACTTATATAGAGCTTTTATCCAAAGTGCTTTACACTGTGTCTCATTCACCCATTCACACACACACACACACACCAATGGTAGCAGAGCTGTCATGCAAGGCTCTAACTTGCCATCGGGAGCAACTTGGGGTTCAGTGTCTTGCCCAAGGACACTTCGGCATGTGGAGTCACGTGGGCCGGGAATCGAACCTCCGACCCTACGATTAGTGGATTAGTGGACGACCCGCTCTACCACCTGATCCACAGCCGTCATTTCTAAAAAAAAATTTACTCATTTGTGACGAGGCTCAACACTAATCAGCACAAGCTTCTAAAATGTTCTTAACGCTTGTTTTTCAGGGTTTTCCTCAGAACTGAAGAGGACATGAACGTGTCCAGATCCATCAAATCTGTCCAACTGTCACGTGAGCTCCTGCTGTTGCCATAGAAATGCTGTAAGGGTTTCATCTCTTAGCTAACACGCTAAGTTAGGAGAATTAGAAAATGGGGGAAAATAGCAGCTTGATAGACTGATAAACAAATAGCTACAGATGATTTACTGCTGTTTTATTTATTTATTTATTTATTTATTATTTATTTATTAAGTAGTTATTAGCTAAGACACTTAGCTAGCATGCTCGGTAAGCTTGTTTATTAGCCTGCATACTGAACTAGCGACCAAAAAAGTGTAAATTGAGGAATAAATCAAATATAATCTGAATATTACTGCAAACATACAGTGTTACCTTTGTGTTAGCGTTAGCATACATGCATTCTAGGAAGAAATTAGAGCTAGATAAGTAGAAAACAGAATCGATATAAATAGTAAAAGTAAACTCTTAAAGTAGACGCTCTGCGTCTCTCAGACTGTACTGTGATTGTGATGTACGATGTATTGCGTGCGTGTGCAGGGCATCATGGGTAGCGTCAGCAGTCTAATACCCGGCGCTAAAAACTGCAGAGGTTCGGATGACAAGCGGAAAAAAGGATTTCAGAGTAAAAGAGGCGGCCTGCTGAAACACGGCTTCTCTCACGAACACAACGCCAAAAACAACAACGACTCCAAACTCGGCCTCGGCTCCACGGGAACCGGCAACAGCGACGACTTCTTCTACATCAAAGTGAGCCACAGAGCGAGAGGAGAAGAAACGCAGGATGACACGGGCTCGAGGAAAACGTCGACGGAACTGAGCGTGTGCGCAAGATTAGAGCAGGTGAGTGAGTTTATCATTTTAACAATATTAACAATGAAAATTTCTGAGACACCAGTACAGACTTTACACATGTGGAAAATAATAGTTTCATAGTTTGTTTTTTGCTGACTCATCCTGTACTAGTCATGCGTTCGTCCAATTAAATGCTATCTACAATGTATACGTATATGCCCCGCCCCCAGGGAGCGTGTCTTGCTCTACAGGAGCACCTCATTAGCAGTAAACATGGTTCGTCTGGGTGCGTCTTCCCTCACACTGTCCCCTTTTCCAACCGTAAACTACCGATTAGACACATCGTGCAGTATCTCCGACGCTATTGGCTGTTGTGTGAATCAGTCACGCATTGACTTCCTGTTTCTAAAGTAAATACTGTACGCCAACATGCAGAATTAAATCATAGACGCCATAGTTTTCCTCCTAAACTTTATTTCCAGCTCTCGTGTCCTGTGCGCGATTTTTTTAAACTTTTATTTAACGATGTGCTAATCTAATCTTCATCTCTATCATCGTGTTCCAGTAATGTTTATAACACACCCTCGTGCACTTCCTGTCTCCGTTTCCTCTCCGTTAGATTCCTGTCATCGTCTTGCACACCAAACTCACACGTTTTACCATTTATACATCAAACCCCTGCTGTATTCTCGTCTCGTAGCCGCGACTCCTTCCTACGTTGTCTCCGAAGTAAATGTTGAGCCGCTATGACAACCGTTCTCCTAGGGGGAGGGGCAGCCGTTTGAATTTTTCTTGCTAGCTGGTTCACTTGCTAATACAAGCGATAAATATTTATACAGTTTCTGCGATCGAATCATTATCAGAATACGAGCATGAGTTTCTCCATCGACTCGGTGGATATGAATCATTGAGTCCTCGTGTGAGAGAAATTTTAATAAAAACACTAAACTGTACTAAGTGTTACTCTGGGTTTTTTTCCCACCAGAGTGCAGAAAATTCCTTCATACCGCAGTTCCCCCGGAGCAGCAGCTCTTCCGTGGAAACCCACAACAGTTTGAGCGCCATTCTAGGAGCTAACCACGGCCATATCGATCGGCCCAAAATCCAGACACCGGAACCGAAACATGACATGAGCTCAGGATCTCCGTGTGATTCCGGGATTTCCGGCTCCAGCTGGACCAACGATGGAGCTAACAGCAGGACTAAATGGACTGGTGGAGTTAACGGAGATGGCAGGGCGTCAAACTCCAGCACGAGATCCACGAGCGTGCTGAGCGACTGTATACCCGGGCCGGCTAGCTTAAAGACAGATACAGCGGCTAAAAATGTGGACCGCACAACAAGCCCTTTTTCAGATCGGAATTTTCCAACTTCCATGGAGTCTGAAGTGTCCGAGGAAAGACAGCTCCACAGCTCTGAGGTAAAGGTCTCTGGTTTTTATTCCCGTTTACATTCAGTCAGAAGATTTGGCGTCTGGTTCCTCTCGAAGTTTCTCAAGGTTTTTCTACCTCACCGCTGTTCCCTCTGGATTGTTCAGTCAGGATCTGATGATGTTCATGCGTGTGATGTCACCAATTCTCAACTTCCTGTTTGTGTTTAGTTTCTATTAAATATTGTTCAAACACAGAGGTAGAGCTGATAACGTTCACCTCCTGGGGTTTTTTCCTTATAAAAGTAAAAAGCAATGTGTTTACCTGTTTACAGTTTGGCTGCTACCATTTATTATTGTAACTGAGGTAACTTCACACTTGGCCCGAATACTCAAGTCCACACCCAGGACAGATTCTGAGCTTGTTTGGAGGCGAGGCACATAATCGCAGATGTTTTGCTTTCACATTGTATCATGAATCGATTGCGCAATTCCATACATTATTATTGTGCACGCAGGTTTGCAAAATGGAAAAACACTAGGTTCATCCGTTTGCTGCACAGTAAAATCCCTAGTGTTGAATTAACACCCAGAGTTTTTATTTGAGTCCAGTGGACTTATATAAACACTGTAGGGTGTCAATTCAACACTCTGGGTGTTAAATCAACACTGGTGATTTTGCTGTGTGGGTTTGTTTTTGTCCTTTATTACCAACACTTTGAGCCAATTACCGAGCTCCAGTCCTTTTAAACTCAAAACCATAAGCAACGTGACAAGTTGAACCAATCACGTTACTCAGTGTGCACATACTCCGTCATGTGGGTTTGGTCAAAACGAGCACCACATGACCATTTTCAAGAGGACCAGAGATCGTGTCTATGGACTCAATAAACAGCTCTCACAGTTCACCACACATATCTGACGTAAGAAAAAAAAACCTGGACAGGTCACGCCTACAAGAGGCGGGTTTGAAATGACATGCGCTAGCTCAGGATCTTAAGCGCTAGGTGTCCAGTGTCCACATAATCAGTGCATGAAAACATTTCCACAACATTGTTCATTTACATGCTTTGTACAGATTTAATTCTTCCCTGATGAAAAAAACAAAACAATAGAAAACATCACAGAAATTCTAATGGTTTCCACTACAAGTACCATTACAAACCATCAGCTAACCGCTAAAACCATTACCATTATTGGTCTTTAATGGTATCCACTAGACGAAACATGCCACCAATAGAAGGCAACAAATCACCAATAGAGACCCACTACAGTTTACGTTAAAACCAATACAATTCCCATTATAACCATTAAAACCATTACAAATATTATGAGGGCTCCTATTGCTTTTTTCAGCAGGGTTTGTAATTTGTAAACCATTCTCTGTTTTAAAAAAAAAAAAGCAGTTAACTGTAAAACAACAAACATCAAAAACCCAACACTACTCTTAGTTCAGTCTGTTTCTGGAACTAGCGAGCTAGCTTGTTTTGTTGTGCTACACTGGAAAAGCTACATTACTGTGAAAGTAGCTCAGCTACAGTAATACTACTAAAAACATAGCTAAGCTAGTAACTAGTTAGTTAGTAGCTAGTTACTCCCTAATGCTGCCAATGTTCAATAATTAGGCAACATTTGAGCAGCTTTAGCATCTTCCCAAATGAAAAACTGTCCCAATTGCAAGAACTCAATGACCTGATCCAGTAATAAGTGCTGGGTGAGTATCAGGAGCTCCCCCTTGTGGAGAATCTTCAGCTTGTTAAACATGAGCGAGTAAAACCGAAGCCGAGGTCCATTCTGAAGTGAAGGATGTAAAGTGATTGATTGTAATGTTTAGCCCCCCCCCCAAACCCCACCCCCGTTTTTAGTCATTCACTCCACTTCAAAGAGTCATAAGCACTTCTCAGAGGAGCCTGACTCCTAACCAGTCTGGAACTATGTTCTTCTGCAGGTATCCCAGCATGCTTTGCGGGCTCAGCAGCTCCTCCAGCTGCAGGTTCTTCAGCTCCAGCAGGATAAAGATCGGCTCCAGGAGGAAGTGGATCTGCTGATCAGGGACAGAGATGCAGCCGAGAGTCAGCTCATCTACAAACACCAACACACTTCGTTAACACCCACGCTGGAGGAGACGCAGTGGGAGGTATAGAGTCATAATAATAATAATAATAATAATAATAATAATAATCGCAATCAGTGATCGGCGGGGTCCAAGCACCCTTCACAATAACACGTCCAGTGGCCAGTAAGAGACTAGTAACAGGTGAACTTACTTCATGTACCATGATGCTAGCTCAATGCTAACCCTGACGAATTCTGATTGGACAATGGCTGCCATGTTTTTCAAATAATTAAATAATCATTAGAAGTCCACTTACAGATCGGACAGACGGTTCCTGAAAAAATATTTTCGATTGTTATTTTGTGCCTTATGGATGTCCACACCCCCAACTTTATCGCATGTCCTCAGATTCTTCTCTGGAGCATGGCTTTCAAGTTTCACGTGAATCCTTCAAACCAATCATCAGTTACAGCTTTTTGAGTAAATTAAGCTCCGCCCCAGTAGGACCAATATGGCAGCCATGTTGTTTCCATATATCACCATGGACTGTAATTAAGAATTTTGCGTGCGTCCGTTCCTGTTTAGGTGTGTCAGAAAGTGGGCGAGATCTCTCTGCTGAAGCAGCAGCTGAAGGACTCGCAGACTGACATGAACAATAAGCTGAGCGAGATCGTCTCTCTGAGAGCCACACTGAGAGAAACCAGGAGTAAAATGGAGGAGCTGGAGGAGAAACACAGAGAGTGTGAGGAGACACTGCGTTTACGGAGCACTGAGATGGAGGTGTGTGTTTTACACAACGTTTAACACTTCTGTAGTGATATAATCAAATGATCAACTCTAATCTGGTTCTGACCTCTATCTGCTTCCATACAGTCTGACCCTTATCGTTTCCCACATTCCTTATTTGGTCATAACTTCCTGTTTTAGTATCTGTTTGTGGGTTTTTTTTAATACGACCCCTTGTTTTCTTCAGCAAGAAAGCTAAAAGCAGCAAGATAAATTGTGTTTGCAAGAAAAACAAAGACGAGCAGAACACTGTCTAGCTTTAGCTAAATATGCTCTTGAAGTAGTTTTGTCCACTTAGTATTAGTATTATTATTTTCCATCTCTTTACCTTCTCTATGAACACTATTAGGCATTTTAAAACTAAACTAAGGAAATGCAGCCTCATTTCAGCTGACGTGTGTTCAATTTCCTGAAGGTCTGTGAGAACGAGCTGCAGAGGAAGAAGAACGAGGCTGAGCTGCTCCGAGAGAAAGCAGGAAATCTGGAGACGGATGTCAGAATACTGAAAGAAGACCTCCTGGAGGCCAAAGAGGAACACTTAGAGCTCTTGAGCCTGAAGGTCCAGCTGAAGGAGCAACAACATCTACTGCAGATCTGCCAATCCAAGATGGCCGAACAGGAAACTTCAGGACAAGTCGACGTCCTTCAGAAGGAGGTGGAAAGACTACGCGAGCAGCTGGAGGATGAGAAACAGAAGAAAGAGAAAGTCCTGAGCAGCTTTCATCTCGAGAAGCAGATGTGGAACAAAGAGAAGGACAAAGTGATACGCTACCAGAAGCAGCTGCAGTTTAACTACGTGCAGATGCACAGAAAGAACCAGGAGCTGGAGAAAAAACTGAAGGAACGAAACGCCAAAGTGGATAAAAGGACAGAAAAGGACAGGGACAGGACGCAGGAGGACACAGGCGTCCGAAAGACAGACGTGAGCTACGATGGAATGGTGGCCACTGAGATATGAAGCAGTGCGCTGGTCCAATCAGATCTTAAGGGCTGTTCAGTTATCGACATCAGTGTACACTCTTAGAATGAAAGGGTTCCTCAAGGGTTCTTCAGATGGTTCCAGTTTATAGTCTTAGCTAAAGAACCCTCCTTGAATTGGAAACCATTGTTTGTAGAGTTATATATAGCATGTTCCCTCAGACAGCCCAACCAAAGAACCCTTTGCTAGATAAAGTGCACACTTCACAAACGTTCCCAGAATGCATCGCTACATTCCTGATGCAGGTTCAAAATAGCAGACGAGGCGTTAACAGTGTCCGGTTTAAATGTTTCAAATCTGTATCGTTCGAATAACTGTGTCCCTCGTGGATATTAGCCAGCCTTATTCCGCTAGCTAGCATTAGTATGCTAGCTAATTAGCACTTCACCTTAGCAAAGGAGCCGCGAGTCGGTCTGAAATTCTATCAAAGTCACTTCCGCTGTGTTGTTCTTGTGCCAAGGTTGAGTCCTGCTGGAAAAAAAAATCCCTTCCTAGCTCAGTTCCTGTCTCGTGCACGTTAATGTGACGACTGCAACATGAAATTGGTCTAAATATAACAGGACCTAACATGTGGCGCCCTCTATTGGCACTACACCGTAAGTGTAATTGAAGGGTAAACGTTTTTACATTGTTTTATTAGCTAAATAAAATCTCACTGCACTACAGACAAGTGCTGTGATTATTGCATCATAACATATAAGAGCCCATCAGCGACAGTGGAGGGTCGAGGGACGTTTCCCGTTTGTGTAAAAGGTGTAGAAGCTTCTGTGGAAACTCCAGATCAAGCAAAATATTATTCAATATAAATAAAAGATGAGTTTTGTGACAGTCTCTGACTTTCTGTCTTTCAAATAAGGTACTGAGAGGAAATAAAAATCAACCGAAGCAGATCGCACTTCAGACAAACTTGGACATGCTTTATTTCGACTGGACATGGACACTGGGCATTTACAAATCTTTTCTTTGTTTTTAAAGCAAACCAGAGCTTTATTTTAGCCAAACATCTACACTGACACCGCAACACTAAACTCTCTAAACTCTCCCACTGACTCATGGAGGACACTCCACTCCGCTCTCACTACACACACACACACACACACACACACACACTGAATGATGTACAGTACGTATTGTATATTGCTTCTTATTTATTCTGATAACATAATAAATGCTACTTGTTTTTATAATAACCAGAGTGTTACACTCAATCCCGAGCTGTATCTGACTGGACATGTGCTGATATTCCAGTTTCACATCAGGGGACTTGCTTAACCTGTCTTCACACTTTCATGTTCACACTTGTCCCAGAATGGGATTGTTTACCGAGAACGACACACAGGGCACTTTTTTTGTCCTTTACGGAACAGATTTTGTCTCAGGAGTCTAAAATGTATGACAGGGAAGTGAGTATTAATAATATTTTGCATCCTGGTCTATACTATAACTGGTGATGAGTCATTTGTGAACGAGTCGACTCTTTGATTTGGCTCTTTGAAGTGAACACTAGGAGTCGAATGGTTTTTTTAAATTTATTATTTGTTACTCATTTATTCATTCATTTATTTTCAATTAGTGCTTAAATGTTTCCACAGAAACCATTTTTCACCACCTGAGGTATTGAATCGTTTTGAATCACTGAATCACGAGACGTGCTTTTGACAACAGATCATAAGACGAATGCACATTCTGAGTCTCTTGGTAATTTAGACTAAATGATTTAAAAATATTTTAGAAAGTTCAATACAACGTGAGTGGTTTTTTTTTGTGGTTGTTTTTCATTAAACAATTTCAGTCATGGTTAAGGAAAGAACAACCACCACTTTTGTGTCCAGTTAAGGAGAAAAAAAATGCCAATGAGTCGAATTGGGGATTAAACGAGTCGGCTCTTATTGGTGAGCCGAGTCAAATGATCTGACTCGCTGAACAGAGTCGGAATTCTCATTGATAGTGAGTAAATATTCATAAAATTCAGTGTATTGTGTGGACATAAAACTCAAGCGTTAATAAGCAAGACAGGTCAGAGAGAGAGAGAGAGAGAGAGAGAGAGAGAGAGAGAGAGAGAGAATCACCTCAGTCTTTATAAGACTCCTATAATAACAGTATATGATACTGGAGCGCCTTCTACTGGCCAACAGTATAATTCTACATAAACTTAATCAGATTTAACCCTTTAATTGAGGTTCATTAAGTAATTCATTAAAAATGAGCTGTAATATTTGAGAGAGAACGAGAGATCGATCAATCTCCACACGCTTCCCAATCATATGTTTAATGTCTTTCTGTCTGATATTAATTAATGAATAACAATGAATTGTTCAATCAATCAAATAACCAATCAATCATCAGAGTAATTGATTCATGAACGTTTAATTGTGTTTATATTTAGAGTTTAAATAAAAATGTAACATGTGATACACGCTCATGAAAGAACAAAGTATGTTTTCTCTTCATTTAAAACAATAAAATGTTTAAAAAAAAACCAAAAAAAAAAAACCACTGATTGAATAAATGTGATCTCAACAATTAAATTCCGAACGCAGAACTGTGAACTTTAACCAGTCACAGATTCAACACTTTCTTCCTTGTTATTGATTAAAACCGCACAACTGTGAGGGATCCTGGTGAATCTGGCAACCCTGAGCCTGTTGTTGGGGATAGTGGTTTTAACGCTTTAGTATAAAAAAATAGAAACAGTGTTTATTTTTATAACACTTCCAGCGTTTTTATTCTTCCAGCAGAATACACTATGAAGAGAAGATCTTCCTAATTTATTCCTCGCAGACGTGTATATATATATATATATAAAACTTAAAAAAAAAAAAAAAAAAAAAGAAAGAAAAAAAAGTTATAAAGCTCTGTACAAAAGTGCCAGTGTGGTGTGCGAGAGTAAAACGCAGCTCATAGAGCAGACGGGTTCTGCGTGTTCTTCTCTTTGCTCCTCTGTTCGTTTAGATGTTTCATCTGAGCTTTGTGCACCAGCTCATGGATCCTGAACTTGACCTCTGACCTCTCGCCCTCGGGTAACCTCTTCATGATGATGGACATGGACTTGAGGAAGGGCTCGAGGTCGTCCTGATCGTCCGTGGGGGGTGTGGCCAGCTTGACTGCGCCGCCCCCGCTCGTGTTCCTCCCGGACCCGCAACAGGTGGAGCAGGTTCTCCTGCACGTCTCGCTCCTGTCCCCCGCCCCATCGTCGTCGTCGTCCTCGCCGTCTCGCTCCAAGTGTCTCTGCAGCACAGCGCACACGTCTTCCTGCGCCCTCATGCGGCTCTGGGACGAGTCCAGGCTCCGGAGACAGGAGGTGACGTAGCCGGAGAAACCGTCCCAGCGCTCGTCCTTCTTCTCCTCCATGGTGCTGCACACGATCCTCCTGAGACTAGCCGAATCTGACTCTTCGTCCTCATCTTCCTCGTCGCACTGTCGCTTGGAGGCGCTTTTGGGGAACATCTGCGGGCTCGGTTTGTCCGAGCAGGGTTTCTTGGCTCCGAGGGAACGCACCGAGTCCGAGTCGTCGTTCTGGAACGCCCGTTTGGAGAGCTGCTTGGAGAGTTTGGAGGCGTCCAGGTTCATCTCCAGCTTGTTCATGCTGTCCGCCTCGATCTCCACGTCCACCTGGGCGGGGCTCGAATCCTCACAGCCGTTCTCAACCACCGTCACCTGGGCAACACACACACAAAAACTACTTAATTCATTAACAGCATGTGTCGATCATAACAAAGAAGCTCCATCAGAAACTATGACCGGTGTGTTTTACTTCCTGTTAAAGATTTGTGGGAGGAGATTGTGGGAAAACAGTGCAACTGACTGGTCCGATTGTACTTCCTGCTTTGGACGTTTTACGAAAGGCAACTGTAATGCTCAACGTCTCCGATTGATACAATACCTGCTTTCAAGTTGCCACTTTTGTGGGCGGAGCTTTAGAACTCATCGCTGATTGGTCAGATTTTACTTCCAACTCCGAAGTCATACTTTTGTGGGAGGAGCCCAATCACAGACAAGCGTTACACAAAATAGTGGATACAATTTCCTGCTTTTGAGTCATACCTTTGTGGGAGTAGCTTGTGGAACTCGTCAGCAATTGGCCCAATTTACTTGCTCTAGATTTGGGGTTTTTTTGTGGGAGGAGCTTATTTTCGAATAACATGACACTGTTTTGTAATGTCAGTAACACTAAATACCATATATATACAGTACGATCATTTGCTGTCACGATAAATTATAGTTATTGTAATAACCGTAATAACCATGATACAATTTTCTGAGTATTATCGTCATCGTCAGGTGTTGGTGCTCTGGTAACTATTTTTGTACCAATTGTTTCATTTTCCCTCCTTTTTTGTGAAACGCTTCCATTTTTATACATATCTCTCTCTCCATATATATATAAAACCTATAGTGGCACGGCCTCTGCGTAATTCTTTACTGTGATACACTTAGTGTAAGACGTCTTAAAGTATGGCGACGTGATTGTTTTTGTCGTATCGTCACCTCGTAGTCAAGGTCGGTGCAATAGTTGCTCCTGCGCTTGATGTGAGGATCGAGGAATTTGAGGCGCTGCATGATCCACTGCTGTCTCGGGGTGAAGAAGCGTCCGTCTGAGCAGTACATCATCTTGGTGTATCTGCTGTACTGAGTCCTGAGAGAGTCCCATTTCTTATGCAGCTCCTTCTCTGGGGAGAAAAAAAAAAAACACACAAAAATAAATAAATAAATTCTATTTTTTTTTTATTATGTGTCTGAAATTATAGAGTTAATGAAGATGTCATTGTGGTCTGTTTATACGTCAGTAGGGCTGGGCGATGTGACAAAAATATCATATCGCAATACTTAGACATTTTTACAGTAAGTCATACATGTATAGAGGTTATAGTTTACACAGAACGGTGCGCAAAACAAAAACATCCTGTGAGCGGCAGTTCTGTGGGTGGGAACGCCTTGAACGGAATGACCAGACTGGTCCGAGCTCACAGGAAGACTATAATCACTCTTTACAACCATGGTGAGAAGAAAAGCATCTCAGAACACACAAAACATCAAACCTTGAGGTGGATGAGCTACACAAGCAGAAGCCCACGTCAGGTTCCTCTCCTGTCAGCCAAGAACTGGAGTCTGAGGCTATCATGGGCACAGACTCAACCAAACTGGACATTTGAACATTAGAAGAAAAGAAAGAAAACAATCACCTGGTCTGTTTCCAGTCTTCAGCTGCTTTTCTGCTCACCACGGCTGTAAAGAGTGATTATATGAGTTACTATATGCTTCCGGTCAGCTCAGACCGGTCTGCTCATTCTCCTCTAATCTCCCTCATCAACCAGGTGTTTCCACCTGCAGACCCTCCGCTCACAGGTTGTTTTTTGTCCGTCGCACCGTTCTGCATCAACTCTACCCCAGTGGTCACCAAGCCTCTTCCTTGAGATCGACCTTCCTGGAGGTTTCCTCTCCAACCAAACTCTAACACACCCGTTTCAGTCGATTGAGAACTTCTTACGGCTTCCTTCTAACGATTAGATGGTCAGGCTTCAGGAAGGTAGATCTCAAGGAACAGGTTTGGTGGCCACTGCTCGTGTGTGTGTGTGTGTGTGTGTGTGTGTGTGTGTGGAAAATCCCAGGAGATCAGTGTCAGGTTCTGAAATACTCCAACCACCACTGTGCTATGATTAAAAAGTCACACTGTAGAGATGAACCTTTTTCTTCGTTCTGATGTTTGATGTTAATATTAACTGAAGGTCTTGAGCTGTATGTGTTGCGCTGCTTCCATCTGATTGGCTGACTGGAAAACTGCAGGAATGTACAGGTGTGTTCCTAATAAAGTGGGCGGTGAGTTTCTAGGTTTGGTTGAAAAACTTTTATTTCTGCAATGTCTACAAGGATAAGTTACACTGACAAAATTAAACTGCTAGAAAAACAGTTGTAATACTTTGCAACACGTTATCGTTATACTGAGATCATACCGTGACGTCACTCAGCCATTTTGTAACTCCGCCATGTTAATAACTGCAGTGTAAATAAAGAGGTGTGTGAATAGAGAGCAGGGAGATGTTCACCGCTGATCTGGAAGTGTTTAGCCAGCTCCTGCCAAGCGTTCATCTTCGCCGTCCTGTTGGTGAAATTCATCTCCGTGTTGTCGAATAACTCCGGCTTTCCCTCCATCATGGCCACGAACTCCTCCTCTTTATCGTTAGTCCACGGCGCCGCCATTTTATAACATGCACACGGTCTGGTTCAGCATCTCACAGCACTGCAGTTACCGCAAAAACTGCCATACAAATCCTGCAAGCGGAAGTGCTATCCCTGATAACCACTCAGCTTCCGGTCTGTACGGCTGAATACAAAACACACCCTGACTTCCTTATCAAAGCGCACTACTTAGGGCGCGAAAGTGAGGCTTACACACCCTACCTAGTGCACTAGTTTATCCGATACACACACATTTAAGATTCAACCTTCGAAAGGATTTTAAATTCGACTTTTCCGCCATCTGCTGAGTGAAAACTGTCCGTTTTTCTTCTCTGTTTGTTTGTTTTTAATATTTTATTAAATAAAATAATAAATTAAAAGAGAGCAACAAAACGAGGATGTTCTTATACTTCTAGAAAACTGTAAACGATATAAACAAACCAACGCCAAGCTGAGGATACAAATACAGATTAACACACCAATATAAAGAAATCAATCAAATATATACATTTAAAAATAAATAAATAAATAAATAAATAAATAAATAAAACCTGAAGCTGGTAATATAATAAAACATACAAGGATTTATTTATTTATTTATTTATTTATTACAAAAACGCTAAATTTAGAACAGATTCCATGAAATATATTTATATATATATATATATATAGTGAAATAGAGACAATAAAGGTGTACCACAGATTAAAGTAAAATATGTTACGGTTTAGTTTATTTAAGCTCAAGTAAAAGATTTCCTAAATAAGATAGAGAGCGAGATCATATATTCTGTTTATTATCAGGTCTATAATTTATATCTCAGACACACACTGCACCTGTAACTTAATAAACTTTTAAAAAATATTTTATTGCAAATTGCAAACGTAAATTTTAATGAACACACTGTATAAAACATCACTTTGTCCCTATAAAACTGCATAACAATTCAACTTAAGTGCTAATTATTATTATTGTTGTTGTTGTTGTTGTTATGTTGTTTACTCATACATTCATAAGTACAAGATTACGAAGACGTTGTTGTGTTTATTTATTTTATTATTCATTGCTTTATTTATTATTTATTTATACTTATACTAAGTAAGTGTGTACATTTTGTTGAAAAAAAAAAGGGGGTCATTATTTTGAGATCCGGGTTCTGTAGCGCTTATCCTACACAGGGTCTCGGGGAACCTGGAGCCTGTCCAGGGGAATTCGGGGTACGAGGCAGGAGACACCCTGGACGGGATGGCAAGCAATCACACACTGGACAATTTGAGAATGCTTATCAGCATACACATGTCTTCACCAGAGTCATATCACCGTGCAGTTCTCGCCTGGTTTCCCACTGAAGATAAGCAGGATTGAGCCTGGTCAGTACCTGGTTGGGAGACCTCCAGGTGAAAACTAAGGTTGCTGTTGGAAGTGGTATTAGTGAGGTCAGCAGGGGGCGCTCACCCTGTGGTCTGTGTAGTTCCTACTGCAGTAGTTCCAGTATAGTGATGGGGACCCTATACTGTTAAAAAGTGCAGTACCTTTTGGATGAGACGTTAAACTGAGGTCCTGACTCTCTGTGGTCATTAAAAATCCCAGGACACTTATGATAAAGAGTAGGGGTATAACCTTTCTCAATCATCCCCTAATAATCTCCATCTCTGAATTGGCTACATCACTCTCTCCTCTCCACTAATAGCTGGTGTGTGGTGGGAGTTC
>JANDJT010000190.1:419660-444671 GCA_024331685.1 Stegophilus panzeri | reverse complement strand
CGGTGTGGTGTTTAGTTGATGGAGACAGCGGTGTGGTGTTTAGTTGATGGAGACTGAGTCGGTGTGGTGTTTAGTTGATGGAGACAGCGGTGTGGTGTTTAGTTGATGGAGACTGAGTCGGTGTGGTGTTTAGTTGATGGAGACAGCGGTGTGGTGTTTAGTTGATGGAGACTGAGTTGGTGTGGTGTTTAGTTGATGGAGACAGCGGTGTGGTGTTTAGTGGATGGAGACAGCGTTGTGGTGTTTAGTCTCCAGGTCTGGTGCCTCTCAGTTCTTGCACACTTTACTCGGGAGGTTTTTGTAGTCGGGGTTATAAATGTGATGATGTTGGGCGAAGCAGTTTGCAGCGACTCGGTCACACTCACACACTGCAGCCTGGCATTTATCATTGGAGGCTTCAGACACACACACACACACACACACACACACACACACACACACACACAAAAAAAAAAAAATTGGGTCCAGAAATCTGAATGGACTAGCAAGACAAATTGTGTGTGTGTGTGTTTACCTGAGCAGGTGATGGTTTTGTCAGAGCAGTTGAAGTTGTACACTTTGACATACGGCAGGTTGACTAAACCGGGACATTCTGGAAGTTTCCTAGAGTTCTCATAACACTTATCATGCACCAGACAGCATCTACACAAACACCACAATACAAAACAAAAACTACACAACTCACCTAGCCATTTAGCTAACCGCTAAACTAGTTCGCATTTATTAAATGTGTGAATACACTCCTGTTTTGCATCGTCTTTACATCTTTATCTAAACCTGTCAGGGTATAACGTTACCATGACAACCACCATTGCCGTTTTGTTCGTCTCCAGCATTAGCTAGCTCGCTGGTTTGTGCTTAAAATGTTTATTGTATTCTACCTCTAATAATTTGCATATCAAACTCTGTTGAACCTGTTTAGTGACATCACCAACTGAACTGGTTTTATAGCGGCAGAAATACTGGAGATAATCTCTGAAACCCTGAAGAGTTTTGTGCTGTGGTGACCGAACCAACCCAAAAGCCTAATCATCAGAATCAGCCATGTGAGAGAACACAGCTGAATAGCTGAGTTAGCTGCTGCTAGCAATGAATAAAATGGTGGTTGTTATATTGGTTGTTATGGTAACACTGGGGACGTTTTACACGTACTGATCGAGTTGGTCTTTGGGTGAGCCAGATCCAGAAAATCCGCAGTAACAGCCGTACTGGTTGTAAACGAAAGGATTCACATTCGGCTGCGCGCAAGTGATCATTTTGCCAAACTGCCACAGAGCACGAGGTGGAGACTCGCCACACACCACACACACTGCGGGGAAACATCACAACACCACTTAACATCGGTGATATCAATGTCACATCAGTGTTACATCACAACATTACATCAATGTTACATCACAACAGTGCACAACACCAAGTCCAAAAAAGTTGGGACGCTGTGTAAAATGTCAATAAAAACAGAATGCAATGATTTGTAAATCTCATAAACCCGTTTGTTATTCACAATAGAACATAGAAAACATATCAAATGTTTAAACTGAGGAAATGGACCAGTTTAAGGAAAAAAATAAGAGTTTTGAATTCGATGGCCGCAACACGTCTGAAAAAATTTGGGACGGGGGAACAGGAGGCTGGAAAAGACAGTTAGCACCCTGAAGATTATTTTCCTATAACAGCACATTTACAATAAAGCATGCATGAAGTGATTTATTCCTCCTATAGCACAGCAACTATCTTACAGTGTTATTTATTGATGAACGACACATCATACTTTTGAGCCTTTTTCAGTTATGTTGAATTATAAATGAATTTACGACCGGTGCAGTGGTGTAATGAGGATGTAATAAAGAGAAACCGTCTTCTCAGACTTCACGGACTCACCTGTGGTCAAGAGCAGAATCCAGGACAGACGCATGATTCAGAAAGAGTGAGAAAAATTCTGCTGCAACGCCTTGAAAAGAGCGAGGGATGAGGAGGAGGAGTGAGAAAAGGCCAGATGAGATGACGGAAAATTCTGATATGCAAAAAAAAAAAAAAAAAAAAACTGGCCCAAGGACATTTATGGTATTTTTGGCAGACGCCCTTATCCGGACCGACTTATTATTTATCTCTTTATACATCTGAGCTGTTGAGGGTTAAGGGCCTTGTGTAAGGGCCCAGCAGGGGCAGCTCTGTGGTGCTGGGACATGACCTCACGACCTTTAGATCAGAAGTCCAATAACACCACTGAGTACAACCACCCCAGAGGACTGAGAAATTAAAAAAACATGTATCACCTGGTTACCCGTGTATTATAAATATGTTTTTTATTCATTTTAAAGAGAAATTAAACAGAAAAGATCCTAAAATCACCACTTTGTTTCCTCAGTTAGTTTTTCACACTGTTACTCCCAGCTCAAAACTAAACTAAATAAAAATCTTTATAATATAAATAGGATTGATTGCGTATTACAGCACCTAGAGATCAATAAAAAAAATGTTTTACCCCAAAATCAGAAGATAAGAGCTTTATTAGGTCATATTTGGTTGTATATTATTAAGCCTAGTTCATATTAGCTCACATTTTCTTCACCATTCTTTACTTTATTTCTTACAAACAAACAATAAATGCAGCACAATGTAAACTTTAAAATGTTTAATTTAGTATTCTGTGAAATTTGTGATTAAAATGATAAAATCCTTTAATTATCTCTCTACTGGATTTTCTCCTCAGAGGATCATCTGTCATTTTTAATCCCCACTTTTAAATATGATTCAGTCTGAATGTTAACTTTATTATTATTTATTTATTTATTTATTTTTAAAATAATAAATCGAACAAATCTCGGCCATGGTGCTGGAGAGAAATGATCTCCGATAGAGTAACGTAGGATTCAGGATGAGCGATGTGAGGAAGAGTGGAGTTTTTGGAGTTGGTGTCAGACTCTGTCGAGGGTGTGCAGTGTAGTGTAGAATTAGTTTTCTGATCTTCTTGGACAGGATGTGATGGTGTAAACAAGGCTGGAGATGATGATGTCCTCTCAGCAGGTGTGGACCTACAATGTGCCAGCTGACTTACTAACGCTCAGACCAGTCCAAAGACATGGACGGTAGGCTGATGGACGTGTCCAAGGTGTCTGTAGTGTATGAATGTGTGTGTGAGTGTGAGTGTGTGAGTGTGCCCTGCGATGGATTGGCACCCCGTCCAGCGTGTACCACACATTGTACCCCATGACCCCTGGGATAGGCTCCAGGTTCCCCGCGACCCTGTAGCATAAGCGGTATAGAAGATGGATGGATGGATGGATGGTATACAGTACGATAATGACACCAGCCTCAGAAACACTGCTGACTCTCGGGAGATTTCTGTGTGCTGATTGTAGTAAACGATTGTTACTGTAGAAAAGAGAAACTCCTTCTTGTCAGCTTTGAACATGAACTTTCCAAACGCGTGTGTAAAGATTGAGACGAGACGTGATTAAGCTGAAAGTATTTCAGTTTATTATTATTTATGCGAACATTGCTAAGCCACAAAACAGAATTATGTTAGAAATAAGCAATATTATAATTGTTAATATTATAAACTTATATTATTAAATAATATAAGTAATGAGGAAGATTGCATTTTTTATTTTTGTTGCAGTGTGCGCTCACTTTTGAGAACGATAAACTCAGTTTTTATGTGTGTGTGTGCGTGTGTGTGTGTGTGTGCGTGTGTGTGTGTGTGTGTGTGTGCTATGCAGGTCTCTCACATATATATTTATAACGTAATGTACAGTCAGCATCGTTCCACAGCCTGTATAGTGTTATGACGTGAGAGTTATGTTTTGCGTGAATTTGCCCGCAGTCTTCTCCGTTCACACGGGCATCCCAATCATCCGGCTGTCCTTCATCCCAGAGACTACAAACACACACACACACACACACACTTTTACACTTTTACTCACTTTACTCTGCCATTGTCCACCGCTGTTTTCATTTACCTTGTTACATCACAGTATCGTCTCAACCATCCAAGCCTAAATATGTGTTTGTTTTTGTCTAATAAGTGCTTGTACTGTCAATGTCTGAATCTGAGCCTTATCACAACAACAAACACACACACACACACACAGACGACCACCTATCAGTGTTTATGTTTAGTTTGAGATTTGACCCTATGGATAAGGGGTCAGGATTTGAGGTTATGTTTGAATACTTACTGCTCAGTGGATTTAAAGTCTGTTCCATCGACCCAGCTCCAGGTCTCCTCACCATCTCTCTCAACCAGACCTATCCAATAACTCAGATGTTCTTCAGTCACCTGAGATATGTACTCCTGAAGAAAGAGAGAGTGAGAGTCCTATTATTATTATTATTATTATTATTATTATTTTTATTATTATGTGACCATGTTATTCTGCATTTCCTCATCAGTGCACCACATTAGTAGTAGGAGTTAGGGGTCAGTGTTTAGGCTTTACCATCTCCTCACGGTCGTTCACTACCATCAGGTGAGCTCTTCGTTGGACGCAGTTCTTCTCTGCCTCGTGCCAGTTCAACCTCTGAACAGACACGTAATAACACTTATTTTCGTAAAAGACCCAGTCATTCTCACAGGAACCTGCACAAACACATTTTATATGAGTGTACAAACAACATAGGTGACGCGATAGAGAGATAGATTCAGATAGATACAGCCTCACCTCTCATCGGTAGTGGCACTGCAGTTTCATGAGACGAACTAGAATCTGCAAGAGAAATCAGTATGATTATAGATACATAAACAATGACCTGTAAACAAACAGATGGTGAGTGAAAATCGGCAACCTCGCCTTAACATGTGCTGTTCATGTCATGTAAAGCTAATACGGCTGGACAGGCCACGCCCACTAGTGACATCAGTAGCAGCTGCTACACACCCACAAGAGATAAACTACGAGCTATCCAGTATGGTCCAGTAAAAATATTTCGAGAGAAAAATATCATATACATAGGCGTGTGTATTAATAATCCAGAGGGAGGGGCATACTCTGTCTCTCCTCTGTCAATCACAGCAACACTAGCCAATCATGGCGTCCTGTCCTCTATCATGTGATAGAGGAGAGCCGCCTGATGGATGGGAATTAGCCATGATTACACTGGGGAGAAAATCGGGGAAAATACATTTAAAAAGTATTAAGAAGGAACGTGTGATGATGTTGTTCACCTGTCTGAGCAGCTTTCATCGCAGTGACTGTCTGCAGCGAGGAGGAAATGTCCGACACCTGCTGGCTCACCTGAGTGACTTTTATAAACACATACAGAAATAAATGTAATCATACTGCACATGACTTTAGATAAAGGCGTACATCATCTTCTGCTTTGGCCTCAACAACACCACAGCAAGAAAAGTACTTCTGCTGCGTCCAAATCTTATACATTTAAAAAATATATATATATTTGTTTAACTAGTAAGATAACTTTGAATTAATTAGAGTTTTTAAGAGTGAAATTCTGCGTGACGTACTTTTAATTCCCACTGAGAGAGTCAGCAGGAGCAGGAAGACCGTGAGCACGCCAAACATGATGTAAATCCGACGGTACTGTTGGTCTGAAACAGAAAAACACCCCAGCTGATTATTAAATGACCATATATAAAGGCCAGTCCTGATTTCTGTAAATCTATAGAGAGAGATTAGATTTGAAATGATCACAAATCAATAATGTAATGTCATATTTTCGTGAGAGACGTCACTATGCCTGAATCATAAACTTGACTTATAAAACAACCCGTGAACTACAATTTTAATAAACCAGCTACGTCAGAAACGATCATTATAGTAAACAAACTAGCACGAGGTATGCGATTTATACAGTATAAAATCTGCTTAGCATAAAATACAGGGTTTAAAGCATAACATGCTTAGCATAAAATAATTTTTATTAGCATAACATGTATTTAGCATAAAATACTGGGTTTAATTACCTTAATATATACTTAGCATAGAAGCACAGAACAATGCGTTTAATTAGCACGGTATGTGTTTGGGGGAAATACAAGTTTTTAATTAGCATTTATGTGCTTTGCATAAGATACCGGTTATAAGCCGCATAAAATTTGCATAGCATTAAATGTTGGTGTTAATTACATAAGCAGCTAAATCTGTCCAGCTTTGAAAACACAGTACTGCGCTGTTAGCTAGCTGCCTCTCATTAAGTATTAGCTGACATTAAAGTTACAAAAAAGTACCATTCAAATTTGCTAGCATTCTAGCTAATTAGCTAGAATTATGTGTGGTAGCAAGTTAGCCACCATTAACTAGCTATAAACTATTAGTTAAGCTATTACTTTATGCTAAGTGTTAAAATTGTGATGATGTCATCATGAAAATGCTAGCTCTAGTTTCTAGCTATCAGGTCTGTCGAGTGAATGAAGTCGTAACTCACTCGGTGTGTATGTAGGAGCTTCATGACGATGTCGCTCATCGCTTTCTGACTCTGACGAGGTGAAGCGGTCGTACTGCATTGTCTCCATAACTGTACAGCGACAAAAAGGGTGGAGGAGTCAGATATTAATATAAATAAATAATAAACACTGTGTGTGTCACGCTGTTGCAGTAAAATAAAGCTGATTATTTTCCCATAACGGCACGTCCCCAAGTGTTTTATTCCTCTCGTATCACAGCAGCTTGCTAACGATTACATTTTTGTCTTTATGAAAAAACGGCATGTCATACTTTTTATCCGTTTGTTGTTACATTTAATCTCCATGAAACAAGTTTAACGGTAACTTAAATAGTGAATAAAACAAAAAAAAAATGCAGCTTGTCGAAAATTGTCAGAAAACAGAAAAGTTACAGCTTTACCTCTGACACTGGAGACTCCTTCCATACATGTTACATAAACATCTCCTCACAAAAAACTCCATAATATCAACGATTACACGCCTTTTTAATACGTTTATTATCAGTGGAGCATCCACTGTACATGTCCCTGTGAACGAGCTGTTGCTATAGAAACGATAATGTATTAGAGCGAGCACATTAATATAAACCTGCGCTACTGTCAGAGTTGCTGTTCTAGAAAACTAATCAATACCTCCTGACCAGTCAGAGTCCTGGATTCAACAGCACTGTGATATAATAATTAATAATCAGGTAATGTGGGATATTGCTAATATTTACTGCAGATGAGGTGGTGGAAACAATCGTTTTAGTTTTATTTTGCTGATTTGCATAATATTAAAAGATTCAGGGCTATATTTAGAGAAAGGATTTTGAATAAGTTGGACTTTTATTATTCGCTCTATACATATAGATTATAATATAGACTAAAAACACATTTTTCAATTTACTCTCAGTTGCTAACACTGACGATAATAATAATATTATCACTAATATCCATCATCAGTACTTTATTAAGCTCGAGTTAATGTGCTTTTATTTATAATCTTTAAAAACTTTTTTTTTTAATGTAATGTTTTATTATGTTTATTACTATATAAATTAGTTTATCAGTGTGTATTTTTAAAAGAAATTGATTGGTGAAATCCTCACCAGCTCACGGCAGCAGGGGAAGGTGTCTTCGAGCTGCTTCAGCTTCTGTAATCACCAGGAACGGACAGAAACAATCTCCAGAAATCACAGCGTGTTTACGATGCGAAGGTCAGTAACTGCACTGAACACAGAGCTTTAATGTGGAGCACTCAGGCGTGTTGAATATTAACCTGTAGATCAACACAGAACGCAGAATTTCTACAATTACAGACACTCCAGATCTTCATCTGATCATCTGTCCTGAAAAACAGCATGTTACTGCATGTCAGGATTCGTTTTAAGAATAAAACATTAATATACATGGTGTTAAATATGTGTGTGTGTGTGTGTGTGTGTGTGTGTGTGTGTGTGTGTGCAGTAAATAATATATTCCTATAGTATAGAGTGTATTTATAGATAATATTTTATTTGGATTCCAAAACACTTTGTGCCAAAATACATTAATGATCATTTTAAAGTAAATAAATAAAGTAACAAAAACAGCACAAAAAATACAAATGAGACCCTGTCTCTCTGTGTGTCCTGTCTATCTCTCTGTGAGTCCTGTCTGTCTCTCTGTGTGTCCTGTCTATCTCTCTGTGTGTCCTGTCTGTTTCTCTGTGTGTCCTGTCTGTCTCTCTCTGAGTCCTGTCTGTTTCTCTGTGTGTCCTGTCTGTCTCTCTCTGTGTCCTGTCTGTCTCTCTCTCTGTGTCCTGTCTGTCTCTCTCTCTGAGTCCTGTCTGTTTCTCTGTGTGTCCTGTCTGTCTCTCTCTGAGTCCTGTCTGTTTCTCTGTGTGTCCTGTCTGTCTCTCTCTGTGTCCTGTCTGTCTCTGTGTGTGTCCTGTCTGTCTCTCTGTGTGTCCTGTCTGTCTCTCTCTGTGTGTCCTGTCTGTCTCTCTCTGTGTCCTGTCTGTCTCTCTCTCTGTGTCCTGTCTGTCTCTCTGTGTGTCCTGTCTGTCTCTCTCTGTGTGTCCTGTCTGTCTCTCTCTGTGTCCTGTCTGTCTCTCTCTCTGTGTCCTGTTTGTCTCTCTGTGTGTCCTGTCTGTCTCTCTCTGTGTGTCCTGTCTAAAGACCTTTATTTTATTTTATATTTTTGTATTTATTTATGTATTTGTGTGTTTATAATCCATGTTTACTAAAACAAAAACAGATCAAAAAAGTAAATAAGCATGTAAATTAATATAAATACCTACATCAAATAATAAATAATAATACAAAACAAAAATGGTTACAATAACAAATAAAAAATGAAATAAAAATATATAAAACATTAGAAAATGCTTTTTTAAATAATTTACTATATATTATAGTTTCTTGATCTTTTTGCCCGTTAGGATTTTAGACATGACGCTGTATTTTCCTTTCCCACCTGTATTTAGATAAAACCCGCCTTTTTACCCGCTCCGATTGGCTACTACTCAACAATCTCTGCGCGTGCGTAATGTTTTACCAAATCGCTGAGGATGGGGCCCTGCGTCTTGGAGTCTTTCCAGAAAACAGGTAGGTAAAGCACATGTAATAAACCACACCACGCGTTTTCAAAGCAACTTCCGGTTCCGTTTTCCTGTGTATCAGTGGTAAAGCAAGATGGCGGCGTTTGGACGATTCTCTCAGACTCTGCTGCGCTCCGTTTCTGCGGTTCAGACACGGCAGCTTTCAGCCGCGGCGGCTCACGGAGAGCAAGGGAGTAAGATTAATAAATGTTTTGGGTTTTCTTTAAAGAAAGATTGCTTTTTAACAAATAATAAGTAAAATTAAAATAGTGGCTTAACTCTGGTTTGTAGAAAGTGACCTTGTTGGAGCTAATGCTAATCTTCCTGTTAGCTAACTGTACTCCTCATTTTGTGTATAATTTGACACAGAACATAATTTTGCCGTATTTTCTACATTTTAGAATATAATTCATGTCTTATATTAAATATTTTTTATTAAATAGTGCTAGTTTGTTAGGCTGTTAAAAGCGTGTACACACACACACACACACACACACACACACACACACACACATATAAATTGACAGCTATAGGATTTGTTTTAATTAATATAATGTTTGTTGTGTATTTGCTATATATAACTAACTTTCTCTCGCTCTCATATATGTCTATATGTATGTGATATATAAAATTTTAGATTATTGCTCAGTTGTAGAACGTGAGCTGAGGGGTGAAAAGGTGATTTGGGACACACTGACACTCGCTGATCTTCTCGTAATGTCTTTTAGCGAAGACCTGGAAGCTGCTGACCTTCCTGGTGGCTCTGCCTGGGGTCGGAGTGTGTATGCTGAACACGTTCTTGAAGGCTCAGCACCACAGCCACGATCAGCCCGAGTTCATCCCCTACACACACCTCCGCATCCGCAGCAAGGTGATAAATAAATAACTCATTTATTTATTTATTTATTTTTAAATAAGTCACATGACACACGAGCTCTCTCTCTAAAAATAGTACAGAATGCCACCTGGCTCCGTCATCATCTCCGTTTACACCACAGCGGTGCTGCCGAGTTCTGGATTGTGATTGGTCAGAAGGTGTTGATTCATTTTCTATAACAGCGGCTTGGACAGTAGCGCAGGTTTATATTAATGCGCTTGGTTATGGTTTCTATAGTAACGGCTCCTTCACAGGGATGTGAATGAAGTTAATTTTGCCATTTTAATTGAAGGAGTCTCTGGTTTCAGCACTTCCAACCAATCAGGAGCCACGCCTGATAAGGAATGAAGGCAGGTCACGATTAGAGAAATGAGCCGATGAAGGGAGTAAAGCCGGGAATGAGGCGAGATGATTGAAAGATCATATCACAGTATTTTTGAGACATTTCAACGAGACACGGATATACACCACCATGTTTCCATTTACGATGATAAATTTGCAGAGAAGGAGGGTTTTATTTATTTATTTATTTATTTATTTATTACAATTTTCGAGATTCAAAAAGTTAGCTCCTTGTTTTAAAAAAAAAAAAAAAAAGTTGTAAAAAGTTTTCACAATATCTCAGAAAAGTGCCCTGTGACATAATTAATCGAGATATCGATATTCTATCATCACCCAGCACTAATCATTACAGTAATATAACTTTAGATGAAATGTGTCTTCACTGTTTAAGTTCAGGTTACTTTCCCTAAAGCTGTGCTAGTATACAGTGTATTCTGTTTCACTCTTGGTCATTTATTTATGCTTTTCTCACTCCGCAGCGTTTCCCATGGGGTGACGGGAACAAGTCCCTCTTCCACAACTCCCACGTCAACGCTCTTCCTGATGGATACGAGAGTCACGAGTAGTGAAGGACGCACGATTTCCCATCAAGCCGGACCAGAGGGCTTCCTCACCCCCCCTTAACTCCTGGACCATGCTCCATTACTTCAGTTTACGTACCGATACGTTTAACCTGTCTCTGACCTCTCGCTCATGAACGCAGTTCATCATCTTTGGACCACTGTGTGAGCGTGAATAACATACATAAATAAAGATCTAATACTTAAATTATAAAGTGTCGTTTGTGTCCTTTTTAGTTTTTATAAGTTGTTTAGAAAGTGTAGAATGCACACATTACCCGATTGTGTACTGTTTGTATGGAAATTAATTTGCACTACGACATTACTGAGCGAGTTTGTCTCTCTGTGCGTGCCGTAGTTCCAGCTTTTCCTTGCGTGTGTACTACCGTCCTAGATAGTATGCTGAACTAGTGCGCATGCACAAGCAGTGGACAGGTTTTCACGCACTATTTAGTAAATAAGTACGCAGGGGGTTTTTGGACGGAGCCGCTCTCACATGACACTTTCTTGTGACTGACATTCCGGACTTTTAGGAATATTTTCTCTTTATTTAAAGTGAGGGAGAGACAGAGAGCGCGTGAAAGAAATGTCACGTTAGGGAAAAAATAAAGTGTTTGGTTTTTTTTTATGTTAAAATCTGGATTTTTAAACGCTCAAGTGATACAGGAGTACTGATCTGAGTTTGGATTAAGAGGTGAGTTCAATATCCGCTGAATTCAACAACAGACAGTTTAATAATCACATTTAATCTGACTTAAATGCCAAAATGTGTGTCACGCGCTTAGCATAACTTTAGCTTTATGTTAACGGTTCCTTTTTTTAGCAGAGTTTGCTAACTTCTGAGGAACCAAAATCCTCTTTTTTATGCTAAAATAGTGACATTTCAATATCTTAAATATGCTGTACGGTGTCTTAAAGCATATTAAATAGTCTAAGAAGCTCCGCGAAAAATTTGAGAAACTGGCTGTTTTTTTAGGAATTGAAATTTAATTAGAACATCCCAAAGCCGCTCGTGTTTTCCTTTCCCCATCCATATTCAGACAAATCCCGCATTATCTGCTGTGATTGGTTACTAATTCTACGCTTTCTGAACGTTCTTCTCTACGATTGGTTAGGAATTTCTGAGAATCACAATTTAGCCAATCAGAGAGGAGGAGGTGTGCTTGGCGTAAAGCGGATAGGAGAAATAACGCATTTCTCTGGATGAATGAAAGGAAGCTGATTCTCATATTCTTTACATTAATATATTAAACGAACAGTTATTCTTATATTCTTATAAACATCCAGGTTTTGGACCAAAAAGATTTGGATTTGTTCTATTTAGAAAATTAGGATCTACATATTATTTATTTAAATTACTTACTTATTAAATTACCGTACATTCAGCATAAACATAATATAATATCGATACATAAATAATAAGATCTAAATTACATTAAGAAAGTAGAAAAAATTAAAGCAGCCAAAAAAAACACTGAAGACAAACATGTCAATAATACACATCAATAAAGTGGTTTTAGACAAAAAAAAATAACACATTACTTTCTGATAATCAGCTTTATATGTTCTATATTTACATTATATTATTATTATTATTATTATTATTATTTTTTTTATTTTTTTTTTTCTCTGCAGTGTCTCGGTTCGACTCGGGGATGGACGGAGGATAGCGTGTCTCTGATAAAGATCCGGTTTAATCAGAACCAAGTCCCTGAATCATTCAGCACTGATGGCTGAGACACGACACACCGAGAGCTCACTGTGAGAACACACACATACACACACTCACCCACACACAGACTGAAGGACAGATACACAGAGAGATATACTTTCAGTGATGGCACTTCGAGCTATATTGTGAGTTTAGATTAAACACATGCACTTTAATAATAATTGTATAATTATTGATGAATAATAATAATAATAATAGTGTGTGTGTGTGTGTGTGGTGTTTACGGCTGCAGTTGTTTCTTCCTGTACGATCGCTCTAAAGTGCGTGAGGAAGGTGATCTGACCCGCACGGGCATCTACTATTACTACCCTGAACACGTAAGATCTGTCTGTCTGTCTGTCTGTCTGTCTGTCTGTCTATCTGTTCATACAACTCACCCATTAAATGTGTGTGTGTGTGTTCCAGACTCCACTGGATCAGCAGGAGTTGGTGTGTGGTCAGCTGGCCGGTGTGAGTCGCTGTGTGTCAGAGATTTCAGCATCTCCGGTTCGTCTGCTCCGTCTGCGCAGGAGCAAATACGCCATCCGCATGAGAGACGACTTCCTCTGGGTGTGTGGGTGTGGGGGTTTGTGTGTGTGTGAGAGCCTACATCTGTTATATAAGTTAACCAATAAGGGCATTAATGTGGGTCTGATAATAAACCCATCTCTCTCTCTCTCTCTCTCTGTCTCTCTCTCTCAGGCTCTGAGCTGTGTAAACGATCTCCCGGATGTCAGTATGTGTGATTTTCTGGATCAGATGATTGATCTGTTCTGTTTCTATAACGGCTCGGTGCGTCGCAGCTATCAGGTACAAACACTCATCACTTATCTAATCACCATTGTTAATTACTTTTCGAAGAGTGGAAATAAGACCCGCCCCGATCTGTTTAGCCCCGCCCCATTCTCACTGCCCTGTGTCTCTGTGCTCCTGCTCCCTGCTCCCTGCTGTAGCTCCACACTCAGGAGGAACTGGCTGTACACTGGGCTCGTTATCTCTCCCACCTGCAGGGCGGTGCTACTGAGCTCCACCACATCTTCAAATGCCTCACAACCATCGACTACACACGCGTACGCAACACACACACACACGATCAAAAATAATAATAATACACTGTACTTATGTTTCAGCTCCTCATCCAGTTTAAATGTAAATAATATAATCAGAAAACAAGAAAAAAATAAATAGAAATTAGAAAAATCAAACAGGTATAAGATTAAACACATTTAGTATTTAGTGTTATTAATACTCTGTATATATGAGTTGATATATTATTTATAACTGAAATAAACTCTCTCTCTCTGTCTCTCTCTCTCAGATTGACCCATTGTTGTTGATGAAGGCTGCTCTGATCCTGCAGGCGTGTCAGCGCTGCCCCCTGGTGTTAACAGGCTGTATCCTCCACCGCGGCAGGTTCTCATATCAGTTTTATACATTTCTCATGTTCATGTAATAATCACCTCTCTTTTACACACAACAGCTTCAGTACACTGCACACCGTGTTCTCACTGTTCCCTACTCACTATTCCCTATTCACTGTTCCCTTCTCACTATTCCCTATTCACTGTTCCCTACTCACTATTCCCTATTCACTGTTCCCTACTCACTATTCCCTATTCACTATTCCCTATTCACTGTTCCCTACTCACTATTCCCTATTCACTGTTCCCTTCTCACTATTCCCTACTCACTGTTCCCTATTCACTATTCCCTATTCCCTATTCCCTATTCACTGTTCCCTACTCACTATTCCCTACTCACTACTCCCTACTCACTGTTCCCTACTCACTGTTCCCTTCTCACTATTCCCTATTCACTGTTCCCTACTCACTATTCCCTATTCACTGTTCCCTTCTCACTACTCCCTACTCACTACTCCCTACTCACTGTTCCCTATTCACTGTTCCCTACTCCCTATTCACTGTTCCCTACTCACTGTTCCCTACTCACTATTCCCTACTTCCTACGCACTGTTCCCTACTCACTGTTCCCTACTCACTGTTCCCTACTCACTGTTCCCTACTCACTATTCCCTGCTCCTTAGTCCCTATTCATTTACATTTATTCATTTAGCAGATGCTTTTATCCAAAGCGACTTACAAATGAGAAAATACAAGCAAATACTCCCTACACTGGAGAATTATGCACACTACACAGTACCCTAACACAGAGTGTATTAGAACAAAGAGATGTTCCTTCTGATCTGCAGGGTTCAGGTTATCAGAAAGTAATTGCCTTCTTATGTCATTTATATGGTGATGTTTCTATGGCGATGCACAATGCACCAAAATGCACCACTGTGATTACCACCAATCAGCTAAACCACATTTGACTGTATTTACTGTTTATATTATTTTAAATAGAGCACATGTTAATGTGTTAATATACATTAAATCAGAATAAATAGAATCATGTGTGTGTGTGCGTGTGTGTGCAGAATGGTGAGCACACAGATGTCTCCAGAACTGACGATGAAGGTGATGGTGCATGAAACAGAGACATACAGCCTACAGGTAAACTCCGCCTCTGCTAAAACTCATACAGCTACTTAATAAGTGTTCTGTTTCATTTGTTTTTTGTCCACTTCCCCTTGGTTGATTGTCTGTGGGTTTTATACATTTGTACATGACTTGTGACGTTAATACACTAGCTAATAATTAGTTAGCATACTACTTAATGTAGCTAGCTAATTAACATAATTGTAATACCAGGTTAAACTACTGTTCAATAAGCCCCACCCCCCTGTTTCAGGAACAGAAAAAGCCAGCCAGTGGGAGGAGCTCTTTTCTGGCTACACCCAGTTGTACGACCACATCAGTGTATCTGACGCAGTCTGAGCTGCAGACACTACGCCGCCCTCTAGTGGACAACTCTGCATCCTGCAGGTACCAAGACGTTCCAATCACATTGTTTTATTTGTTATTAAATATTGAAAATTTATGATGTTTAATTTAACCTCAGATCCGAATCTCCCGAGCGACCAGTGAAGCCCCGCTTCCTTTCTCGCACTCTTTCCGACACTCCGATCACTGACCCATCGTCCAGTCAGATGCTGGCATCCTCCCCTGACTCCTCCCTCTCTGATGATGCGAGCTTCAGCTTGTGTCCCTCATTAGCGAGCACGCCGTTTTGCTCCAGTGTAGCGAGCCAGTCAGGAGGAGTAGACGCTGCCGAGTCACATGACCACGACCTGGCCAATGAGATGCTTGTGTTTGAGGGTTCAGCAGCAGCAGGTAAAGGTGAGGACGGTGAGCAGGAGCAGGTCGATGATGTCAGCACCGGGTATCGGAACCACAGCAGCAGCGAGGACGAGAATCTCCAAGCTCTCAGAGACGACGAAGAGGAGGAGGAGGAAGGGGCAGGGCAAGCAACCGACATCAGAGAGGAGCGTGTGAGGGTGTGTGAGGAGCGTGACGTGGTTCTCGAGCCCATGCTGCTGTATGAGCACCGGGTCAGAGGGCTTGTACTTGTACTGCTGGTGGAACCTGGCTTCGAGACACACCCTAACGCCAAACAGGAAGTGGTGAGCTGTGTGTGTGTGTGTGTGTGTGTGTGTGAATAATAATGTACAGTATTACCATGGCTGCGTCCCAAACCACTATACTACCCCAGTATATTATATAATACACCACCTGAGGTACCTGAAACATCCAGAACAAAGGTTTCCCAGTTACCATGACAACCAGACACATGCAACCACTTTATAGTGTGCATATTACTTAATTCAGTAGTGTGCGGTTTGGTGCACAGCCCACAAGTCTTTGTGGTCAACTGACACTCTTTTGATCTGTGTGTGTGTGTGTGTGTGTGTGTAGTACCACAGTAGTCTGGCGTCCCTGAACGGACTCGAGGCTCACCTGAGGACGATTCCACCTGCGTCTGATATTCCTGTGGTGCCATACACTTTCGCCCACTACGACCGCATCCAGAACACACTCACCAGTGAGTCTCTCACACACACACACACACACATACACACACACATACATGCAAAAGTTGAACAAAACAGCCAATAGGAGCTATGTGCTTTTGATTATGATAAAGGAGAAGCTAAACTTATTTTTGTGTGTGTGTGTGTGTGTGTGTGTGTATGTGTGTTAGCAAACATGCGTGGTCGTTCTACAGGACCTCAGGATCGCCCGTTTGTGAAAGCCACAGCTCTGCTGCACTCGCACTTCTCACACGTGGACATGCTGCAGGAAGCCATTATCAGGTGTGTGTGTGTGTGTGTGTATATATGTATATGAGTGTGTGTGTGTTAGCTGGTTTGTGAGTTGAAATATGTGTGTGTGTTGCAGGAGCGCCGGCTGTGCTCTCTACGCCACCCGCACTGCTGCTCAGGAGACCTTCTTCGTCCAGCAGGGGGCGCCCGCAAGGAATTCTGGGATTCCGAACGGCCAGGACAGCGCCTTCTCTCTGCCGAGTAGAGCTCGCCATCGCTTACTCAAACATGGAGTCAACCTGCTCTGAGCTACGAACACACACACACACACACACACACACAGATGCCTGTGATCATTAATGACCTTTACACAGAGGTTGAGTGTATTAGCCACATAGTAACTAATAAACTAGCACCCCAGTGTATGTGTACTACGTAGGGTATGACGTAAAGCCTCCTACACACTGCATAGTGTCTAAATTCACTCCCTAGTGTATACCGAGATTATGAGTTAAATACCTCAATGACTAGCTAACACCTTTTTATCCCACATTCTTATGATTATTTGATTTTCTTAGTTTGTGGTGGTGTGTGTGTTTGTGTGTGTGTAGTGTGCATTTCCTACTAAAACATACACACTTTCAGAAAAAAACGGGTACTTAACCGTACCTTTTGTTGTCGCGGGAATGGTACCCTCAAGCATACACCTTCAGTAACGTTAGTATCTTTTTCCAACTGTGCATGCAGTTAAAATAATTCCACATTTCCAGGTGAAAGATTGTGAAAGAAACACCAAAGGTACTAAAGGTAAACACCCCAGCAACAAGGACAAGAAACTGTTTAGTACCCTTATTTTCCTCAGAGTGTAAAAGCATATTGTTGTTTTAAAGCTTATTTGTAATAAATGATAAATAAAGATAAATATTTGTAGTATAAAACAGTGTTACTGATGAATTCAGGTAAAAAAAAAATAAATAAATTTTTCTTGTTCTTTGTTGTAATTATTCTCCTTTTCTACCAACATGGGCAAGTTTTTAAAGACGCGTCCTGCTTTAAGACAGGTTTAAGGGAGTTTAATATTTTTATCTGCCTGCATTTCTGTTGCGTTGTTCTTATCTGATTTTATTAGTGGTCATATAAATAACTTTAGTAGCTGGAGTTGTTGTCATGGTGACAAAATAACCCCAGCCCCTCCCTTCAGCCACCCTTAAGCTTCATTTCCAGGTTACGGACCAGCAATCCCTCTCGAGGTGAAAAGCAGGAAACTTCCAGATCAGCGACCTGTCTGATTCCTGCTAACGTGTGCCGATGGTTTTGACTTGGACAGGTAATAAAAATAGATAAGAGTAAAGAGTCGACTCACTGACATCCAGTAACATTCAATTCAAGGGTTGACTCTTTCAACTCCCAAATGACTCACTGACATTCCCCCCCCCTCAAACCAGACATTTTGACCAGTTTCACTGACTGTGTCAGAAGTTGTTTAATGAAATTTTACTCTACCTTTTAATAAACACCATAACATTACTGTACCTGAGCCTACAAGAACACAGCTAAGAGTCAAACACAACTCGCACAAACAGAACGGCTCAGATGATGGCCACCAAAAATGTTTGCATGGAAGCGTTTAAGAGGTTACTGAAGATAAATGAATGAATAAATAAAATAAAAAACATCTAGAAGAAAGACAGAAAATTACTCATTTACATATGAATCAACTCTTCACCTAGAAGACCTGCCTCCATGAGATGACACTAACTAATCTAGATATGATTTTAGTTCACTGAAATGCAACACATTTCCTACACGGTGTGTGTAGTGATGTTTGTGGAGGTTAAATGATTCTACAGGGACCGCTCTCGCCTCGGGCCCCACAGACCCACGGGCCCGCTTGACCTGCTATCGATTGTGCTGGGGGTCAGAAAAAGAAAGTTTTATGCTCTCTCAGCGGGTGTCATTTCGCTTGCAAATGAGTGTTGTGTTGGTGATGGTGCACATGCAGTGTAATTAGGGCTCATTAGGGGGTTGTAAATGGGAATAGGCCGCATTAAGCTGTTCACTGAAGGGCCTCATTATGCAGGAGCATTTAAAGCCTCCACGGGGGTGTGAATGGGCGTAAAGAGCCACACAAAAAAAAATCCTGCATAGGCTGGGGGAAGAACTCAGATTACACTCAGCATATACACTCTTTTGTCACTGTGTTGGATTGTTTAGTTTTTAAACACATTTAGAAGTGATTAAGCTCAGTTGCTGCTAACTTCGTATGGTGAATTTGAGGCCAGATTTGGTTTATTAGCTTCTTAGAGACTTTCTTTCTTTTTTAAAGGAGCTTATAAAAACAGTGACCTTTAAAGCACATATTAGGCACTTTCCTGCTCCTCACAGAGTTTTAACTACTGGCTATAGGGCTTTGAGTCAATTCCAAAGATACGATTCGGAATCGTGAGTCGACTCTGAAGCTTTGGTGTAATTTTACTTTGGGAAATAACGTGTAAAAATGAAAAACAATAAAACAGCGACAACAACAGATGATAAAGCATCTAAGTAGCTGCGCATTAACCTCTCTAAATCTAAATCTCTAAAGTAAATCACTAAAATGACCGTTGTTCACGAATCATATGTGAATCATAAATGATAACTGAATCATAAATGATTGTTTAAGTTGAAAAGATACTTGTCGTTCGTTATTGCACCGATTATTTTACAAGGTCTCGTTAAGAAATACAGAAAGTGATTAAGAATATAATGTAATATATATAATGTGTGTGTGTGTGTGTGTGTGTGTGTGTGTGTCTTGTGTGGAATCAATTTGAATAGTTTTCCATACACCTTGAATCGGGAGTCGACTCAGCATTCAAACAGTCCTACTGAAACGTGCTCGAGCCAGCGCTCGAGAACGACCAATCAGAGGGCGCTCGCGACCAGCGCCTTATATTCTTAGTTTTTTATGTATTTATTTATTTTTAATTCGAAACCTTTTCTAAATAATACATTTACATATAAATATAAACACTATATTTTAATGATTAGTGAAGTTGCTTTCTTTTTCCACAGAAAATCTGCCTCCCTACAGTAACACGTTTTGCTATGCAAATGACCACAATCAAACCATTAATATGCAAATGAGCTCGTGACGTGGTTTAGAGATTTGTACCACCGTGTTGTCCGTTAAACAGTTGTAGCTGAAGGAGAAGAAGTCTGAGGGAGCGCTTTGGGTCATTTTCACGGACTATTGTTGTAAATAATATAAATTTAGGAGTTATCTCCCGTTTTTTGGCCATGACACCACTAATTATAATCGCTCTGGGGAGCTTTTTTGCCGGAGTCACGAGTCGGTCGTTACTCGGACGGATGCCGGAGTCTCCTGAAGCGGGACAGTGCGCCCAGCTCACCGCGCCATGGACCGACACTGAGGTCACCTCACTGTCCGGAGACTGGAGCCACATGTACCGCCTGAAAGTCTTCCCCATGTCTAAGGAGGGACCACATCGCCTGGTTTTCCCGGAGCAGCCGCTGTTCCGCTTCGTTCGGCGGGTGTACAGGTGCTGTCAGATGGGCCACCACTGCGGAGGGGTTAAAGGGCTCCAAGGCCGGGAGACTGCAGGTGAGCACTTCGGGACAGTTATTAAGATATTGATTAACTGTTAATTTAATTATATTTTTCCTCTCATTACTTCATAAAATCATCAGAAACCACAGGGCTTCTATTCAGCCTAGTGAGTAACTGCTCGTGCGCCGACACGGATTTCCCGCCTTTATTTAATGCTATTTTTAAACCATGAACGTGCACGCGGGACAGATTGTACCATTTCTCCCTCTCAGAGAGGGGGAAACTAGCCTTAAGGAACATTTAGCTCTGTGTATTTAGTCATGGAATGGCACTGAACCTCTCAAAACGTGTATTATTTAGAAAATTAACGAGTGTAAATACTCAGAAAGACTTTTTATAAGGTGATATTTTAAATATATATACAGTTACATGCTTTTTAAAACCTCCCTTTCTGTTTCTAAATAAATCAGTAGCTCCTTCTTTAGATAAAGCAGTGAGAATTAACATGGCTGATTAAATGAAATGGAATAATGTTTGTGTTTTCAAGGCTCCACGGTCGAGTTTGTGCTAAGCCAGGACCTCTGGTCAGTGCCGATACTGAGAGCCGAGGTTCATCTTCACATCTCCAACCCACACCAGCTGAACGTCCAGCCTCTGCTGCCCTGGCTCGAGAAACGCCACCTTCCTACGAGGTGAGACAGATTACAAAGCGCATACCGATAAACTTATACTTTAGTAAAATTATACAATATCTGGAATATTCTCTCTCTCTTTCGGTAGGTACAGTGTGTGGTGGAAGGACAGCGTGCTGGAGGTCAGGGTGGATCTGCTCTTCCTCTTCCAGGCTCTTCAGGCTCTCAGAGGGAGGCGTGGAAGCTCCAGCGTGATGGAGATCCGGCGTGTCGGAGGTCTTCACACACTCCGGGCTTCGGAAACGAGACCTACTGAGGCGCAGGGTGGAGACGGGAGGGCGGAGCGCCCACTGCAGGTTCCTGTCGAGCTGGGCCTGGCCTTACACTGCAGCACCGTGGAGCTGAACACACCACTGCCGTGCGAGAGCCACGGGGTACGGCTGCTTCACACACCCTTCATCACGCTCTCTTATGGATAACACACACTCACACACACACACACTGCTCTTGATGTGTTTGTCAAAAGTGCTGTCTACTGGGACAGATATTCCAAATACGCACTTCAGCAAGCCATCTGAATATATTTAATTTATGGGTGTTGTTTTGTGGGAAACTTATCAATGTATATAGTGTAAATAAACACATAGTTATATATAAAAACCTTTTATTTCTTTCTGAAGTTGAATGCTGTTTGATTTATTGCTCACCAGTGGATCACTTACTGTTGTGTTTAATAAAAATGACATTTTCTCACACGACACACATTTCATAAAAAGTTCATACAAGGTGATTTGAGGTAATTCAATTATTCAAATTTAGCTTTACACCTGGAATTTAAAAGGTTAAAAATGGCTTCTTTTTTTTTAAATGATGAAGCAAAGAAGAACACTAAATAAATTCATCCTGTGCAAAGCAGCAATATTACAAACAGTATTTAAAGTTACATTTATAAATCATTTGTCACCAATGAAATATTAGATCAGAATTATCAGATTGTCTACACTATTCATCCAAAATAAAGTGTTCAGAGTGCAGAGACAGGAAGGTCTGCTCTATATCTGGAATACAGCGTGTTATACTATTCACAATAGTAAGGACCAGACCGTAATAATCCCACTTTTATTAAGATCTATATTTCAACTTCCAAACTGCCACCTAGTGGCCATCATTAGTAATTACAATGGTAAACACCACCTAGCGGCCATCATTAGTAATTACAATGGTAAACACCACCTAGCGGCCATCATTAGTAATTACAATGGTAAACACCACCTAGCGGCCATCATTAGTAATTACCTACCAATAGTAAACGCCAACTAGCGGCCATAGTTAGTAATTACCTACCAATAGTAAACGCCAGCTAGTGGCCATCGTTAGTAGCTACCACCGGTAAAAGCCAACTAGCGGCCATAGTTAGTAATTACCTACCAATAGTAAACACCACCTAGTGGCCATCGTTAGTAGCTAACAGCGGTAAACGCCAGCTAGTGGCCATCGTTAGTAGCTACCACCGGTAAATGCCAGCAAACGGCCATCGTTAGTAGCTACCAGCGGTAAATGCCAACTAGCAGCCATTGTTAGTAATTACCTACCAATAGTAAACACCACCTAGTGGCCATCGTTAGTAGCTACCAGCGGTAAACGCCAGCTACGGCCATAGTTAGTAATTACGAGTGGGAAACACCACCTAAGGGTAATCTTAGTAAATGTCAGTGCTAAACACCGCCTAGTGCCGATTGTTAGTAATAACCAGAGTTAAACACCACCTAGTGGTCGTCTTAGTAATTACCACTTATAAACAGCACCTAGTGGCCATCTTAACTGTCAGTGATAAACACTGCCTAGTGGCCATCTTTACCTTTACATTTACATTCATATTACATTTATTGGCTTATTTACATAAACCTATATTGACGAAAAGTAGAAAAAAAACACCACCTAATGGCCATTAGTAGTAATTACCAGCAGTAAGCACCACCTATCAGGGTGTGTGTTGAATACAGGGGTCTACTGTAGCACATACCTGGTGTAGAGAGATGATGTTCCACACTAAACAATGACTTGGTAAATGTTTTTTTTTAGAGATATTAGTTTTGCTAGCTAGCTTGTCTCACGCTTTTAATTACAATATAGAATATTATTATTTATGTAGTGTTAGGTAGCTGGAGTGTTTGAAGCTGTATCCATAAAGGTGTGTGTGTGTGTGTGTGTCTGTGTGACGTGCTTATTTCCACTTTAAGGGTCGCAGTTAGACTCTGCACTCTGTCCCGAACTCAGAATGGAGGGAGACGCGGGCAAAGTTCAGCCTTACAGAGAGAGAGAGAGAGTGAGTGAGAGAGAGAGAAAGAGAGAGGGAGGAGGGGGAGAGAAAAGCGAGAAAAATCACCTTCGAAAGCAAAACAACAGCCGGCAGAAGTGGAGACGCGAGAGAAGACCAGGAAAAGTGGACACGAGTCCTTACTGAAAACGGATAAACAGAGTGTACGGATACACCCAGGTGAATACGAGTGTGTGTGTGTGTGTGTGTGTGTGTGTGTTACACCTTGTGCGACCTTGGGTGTGAGGTAGGAGCTATATTAATGATTGTTGCGTTCACCTGTCCATATGTACACACACACATAGGCAGCACTGTGGGTGTGTGTGTGTGTGTGTGTGTGTGTGTGTGTTATTGGTGTTTATTCAGCATCACGGACACTGTTCGTGACCCACATTTTGTGTGTGTGTGTGTGTGTGTGTGTGTGTGTGTGTGTGTGGAGACAAATTCAAAGTTGATGTAAAAACCTGGTGGTTCGATGAGCTTGATTATTCGGAACCTCATGTACACAATGAGTGTGTTTGTGTTGTGTGTGTTTTTATACTGATGTTTGTGTAATCTGAATTGCTTAAGGGACTTTATTGGTTTTGAACTGAAACTGGACTCCGCGGTTCTCCGGTCCACAGTGTTGTTCACTGCACATGTGATGTAAACAACATGCTTCCAGAGCGCACTTATTAACCTACAGAGTGCACACGTGTAGCAGCAGTGTAGCTTTCATCATTAAGATGAGTGTTAATAATCATTTATTTTTCATCTCTAACTGTGAGGAAGTGTGTGAAGTCATCGTATAGTGTGTGTGTATAGGGGAATAAAACAGAACTAGACTGTGGCCCAAAATGAGGACTGAACACAAGACCCAAAAACCTACATCAAAGTGTTGCCCAAAACCCAAGAACTTAATTAAACGATTGCTGAACTCAACCAAAAAGGACAAGACATGAATTAAACCCTGGCCCAAAAGACTGAGGTCTGTATTAAACCGTGACTAAGAAGAAAAAGACCCAAAATATAAAGGTCTGAACCAAACTGTGGCCCAAAAGGCAGAGCCCAGAATCAAAATGTGGCCCAAATACAATAGCTTGAGCTAAACTATGGCCCAGAAGACACAGATCCAAACTAACTGCCCAGATTACAGAGGTCTGAACTAAACCATGGCCCAAAAGACGGACCAGAACCAAACTGTTGCCTAAGAACTGATAACTGTGTGGCCCAAAACCCAAGAACTAAATAACACCAAGCCATGGTCCAAAAACAAGGATTGACCCAAATTATAAATGTGGTGAACAATCACACACTTACTTTAAAACTCCTCTAGTGACCTGAGTGTGTGTGTGTGTGTGTGTAGCTGGGTAATGGAGGGAGGAGAGGAGCGAGGGATGGAGGGACGAGTGCGCAGGCTTTCGGCTCTGCAGCAACAACTGCTCTCCTCTCTCTTGGGCTCCGGCGTGACCCGGGAAGTGCTGATCCAGGCCGTCAGCGAGCTGGAGAGAGAGCGGAACCGAGCCGGAGCCAGGATGGGAGGAGGCGCCGGAGCAGAACGCATGGAAGCGGCCGAGCGGACGGACGGAGAGAGCTCCGAGGACGGAGACGCCGACTTCCCTCCACCCATCTTCAGGGAGATCGAGAAACTCCCTCCAGAGGAAGCAGCTAGGCAAAGGGCTGAGGTGGAGCAGCTGCTGCAGTGAGTGTACACACACACACACACACACACACACACACACACACACACTGCACACACTGCACACACACACTGCACACACACACACACTGCACACACTGCACACACTGCACACACACACACACACTGCACACATACACACTGCACACACACACACACTGCACACACACACACACATACACACACACACACACACACACACACACACACACAC
>JANDJT010000190.1:396706-409484 GCA_024331685.1 Stegophilus panzeri | reverse complement strand
AGAGAGAGAGAGAGTAAAGCAAAAAGATGTGTTAAAATCTTTAATTTATATAAGTAACACAATAATACTTTATATATATATATATATATATATATAAAAACACTATCCAGAACTTCCGATAAAATGTAAATACACGTCTTCTTCGTGGCATTAGTGAAGAGCTGAACCCTTTACTGCCAGCTGTGGGGAGATTTTACAGCTGATTTTATATTGGTTATTGACTTATGAGTTAAAAAAAAAAAAACCCAAACAAATGATATATAAAAATTATACAAATAACTGATGGTATTTGTAAGAGGAATCTAATGTAGAAGCATAAACATATTTAAAAAAAAAAAAAAAAAAAAAAATACATATTAGCTTTTAAATGCTCTTAATGTATTTAACAATCAGGCAGAAACTTACATTCATTACATCCAGATTGATAAAGAGATTAACTGATTGTTGTACTTTGTTGGGGAAATAAATCACAAGTCCTCATGAATCATAAATCACGACAGAAAATCTCTTTTTAATGAAATGTTTTATTTTCTTTCATTTATTAGAAACAACTAGAATTCACACAGAAGGAAAACGATGACAAACGAACTTCTAAATTTGTCTCATCTATAATACAATCTTTTCAAAACTATAATCAGAAAACAAATCGTTTCAGTCCGACAGAATTTCAGAAACAGTTTAGTGTCTTTCCCCCCGATCCAGCTCACAATCTGATCTACTGTAAGGCATCAAACGGTCCGTAATCTCACGTCTAATCATCGACACGTGACCCTGAAAACATCTCACATACACCGGTCATCTATCATCTGAGCAGTTTTTAAAAATAAAGACGTTTGGAGTGTAGATTTCTGTTTGTTATCTCTGCTGGGATTTTTAGGGGAGTTTTGTGATATTTTCAGTTCAGTCCTGATACAGGCTTCATCATCATCATCATCATCAACTACAACAACAAGAGAAACTGTAACACAAAATAAAATAAAATAAAGTATATAAAACATGTTTCCAGTTGAACACATTGTACAGAAATCAGTAACACAAACATAACCAGCATTTCCACTGGACGAAACGTGACTCGGCTTCTCACCGGGCGCCATGGCAACCAAACATCACCGTGGTTTCTTTATAAACGTGAAAAATACAAAGAAAACACTTTAAAGTGTTGTTCAGTAACGTGAGGATAAAAAACGTTCAACACGACGTCAGGAATAAAACGATTTAACGGCTCGTGCGTCTGGAATGTGTTTAGAATTTATTACGAATTTATAATAATCTGTATAATCTCATTCAGACGCTGGAACTTTACTGAACACGCGCTGACAATCAGGTACACAATATATCACAATATTCTATCATCATCATCATCATCATGGACTGCACATACGGAAGAGAAATATTTCAGAATATATTTTTAAAACGTATGTAAATATTCAAAACTCTCCCTTTAAAAAAGATCATTTTTGGACCCATATTTAAGAGAATATTGTGAAATACAGTATATCACCGCGACAGGAGAGGAACAAATGAACCAAAACATGAGCAGAATTTAATGAACTCAGGAACTGAATAAATGACGGGCACGCATTCACATCTCGAGCGACTGGAATAAGAAAATATTTTATTTATGTCTTTAATGAGATAATAATCCATTTCCCAAAAACAAAAGAACAAAACTAAATAAAATATCGCTCTGTTTGGGAAACAAACTACAGATCGTGAGCCAATCACAACGCAGTGGGCGGAGCCAAGATCTGATCTGAGAATTTTGTAATCACAATTAGTGTCAATAATGAATGTTTCCATCACGATAACGTGACGTTTATCTCCGTTTACAAAACCGCCTCATGATTAGATTTGTTAAAAAGTCTTCGTGTTCATCTGCTCAGCATTTTAACCGTACATGAAGCTCGTGTCCCTGACTGTACAATATTGTGATAAATCGTCTGTGATGATCATCAGCGAGTTCCTGGTGAAAGAAAAAAGAGCGAATTGTGCGATATTCTGAACGTTTTTCTGTTTCAGAAGAATAACATCCTGCTATGACACGAACTAAACTGCTGAACGATGGAGACAGGTGTGTGTGATGGTGAGGACACTCAGACACATCACACACACATGGAGCTCTCTCTCTCTCACACTCTCACTCTCACACACACACACACCACTCAGGGGGTCGTATATCCATCTGAACACCCGTCATTCAGACAGTAACACACTCCTAACACACAGTGTTAATGACATTCCAGCTGATTTTTTCTCTCTGACTGATTTCAGGATCATCATCATCCTGATCTGCATCCTGGAGCGACGCCAATTACACAAATCACACCTCGGATTTTATTATTTTTCATTTTCTCCTCATCACCGTGTAAGAAACCAGACCAATACAGAGCAGTTATAACACACACACACACACACACACACTTCATACGTTCTTCATTCAACATCTAAGAGATACTATTGGGGTGCCATTGTTTATGACTCTTTCAAAATGTGTCCAAAGAGTATGGCATTTTAATTTCTTCATTTATAATTCAGTTATAATCTTAAAGAACATTATTCAATTAATTAATAATTTCTAGTTGGAACACAAGATGGCGCCATTTTCACTTTATTTCTGAATTAGCATTGAACAATTTTTCAAAATAATAGAAAAATAAATTATTTTATTTACTTTTTTTGGTGCATATTTTAAAACGTAAACATTTCTCAATTTGAAATAAACACACAATTCCAGACACGCAGAATCGTATTTTGGTTCATTTTCGCTTCAACAAGCCCCGCCTCCAGATGAACCAGATCCGATCAGCCCCACCTCTTTTTCCCTTAAAAGGCGATTCGCATGACATACGGAGTCTGAACAGAGGACAGTAGGTGGATAAAGAAAAGCGAAAGACTCTTCAGTATTTTTATTACAACTGTAATTCACCTCACACACAGCAGAGGGCGCTGAACATTACACACCGCCGCTTTAATCACAGCCGAGTAAACAAATCGTAACCGTAAACCAGTGTTTATGACGCACGACAGTGGTTACAGACTGGAATCACGTTCTAGAGTGTAAACGTTAACGTTTATCTTTAGGATTTAACGATTTTAATCTGTAAATAAGGAAACCGTGTTATTCAGTGAGAAGTGCGCAGTTTATATTCATTAAAGAACACCAGATTGTATTCGCTTTATCCGTTTTTAGTTCAATTTAATGCCATGGGATGTCAGTTAAACAAGTTCCCGTTATCTTGCCTGCCGCTCTTTTTATAAAAGGAAAAGAAAAACAGCATAAACTGAAGATGAGAAAAAACTTAAAGTACAAAGCTGCTGTTAGAGAAAATGAATCAACACCTCCGGGCTGAAGTCAGTACTGCGTCTGTATGCAGTGTATTATAACTTCTCTGTATTCACTGTCTGGTACGTTGTAGAGGGGTTTTTTCGGTACACTTTCATGTTTATAATCAACAGATGGAACGAAACTTCTGGAAAAATACGAGTTGACGGAAAGGAAGGAGTTTTATACTCAGAATAACGACGGAGGAAAGAGATCTTTTCTTCAGCAGAAGTCCATGAGGTGTGATGATGGCTATGGTGAAGGAATGGAATTATGACATCACTCACACACACACACACACACACACACCCAGAGCGTGACCTGGTCATGGCTCAGCAGCATCATTGGCCCCCGTTGTAAGCGTAGTCTGCTTTGTTGTGCATGATCAGTTTGTTGTCCACGAAGTAGAAGCTGTCTGAGCGAGTCTCATACGGGTGATCCACCATCTGACGGACTGAACACAGGAACACACCAACGCTTAAACGGTGTACGCTTCTCTACACACTGTAACCATGACAACGCTTCTGAACTGTGATTACTCACTGAGCTCGTCCGGGAGCTGGGGGAACTCGTAGATGTGCTCGCACGTGTTGCGGCTGTTCGGTATGCAGAAGCCAAAGTCAAAATCAAAGTTCTTCAGCAGGCGCTCCTGAAAATAATGACGCTCGATCATCCGGAAATTATTCACGGGCCGATCTCCTACGGTAAACTCCACGCTTCACCGACAGAGAACAGGAACGAGTGTTATTAATGACACTTTAATGAAAGAAGAAATATTTAAGAAAAAAAACAAAAGTAAGTGTAAAAATAAATAAAAAATCAGCATCAGAGCCGTGACAGGTTTGGGAAACGTTAGTGTTGTCTGCTTATCGCAAACGTTTCATCTCTTCAACCTATTATAAACACTGTGGTGATATATGATTAACAGTTTCACCCCGAGTCCTATAAACGGTACTTACTAATAAACACTGACATGTAAACAGCAGATATAAACTCTACAACTGAGATCAAAATCACTCACTCATCACCTGAGAGACAGACACAGGCCATTTTACACACAGGAAGGAACGGGAAATGAGCAGAAATGAAGAGACAGGAACAGAACCAACAGAAAAAACTGTTTTTCTGAACTTACGTGGCTCCAACTGTGCGAAGTTTAAGAAACGCCGGTGTGAACTGATAGCGAACGAATCGGCCGGTGCTCGTGTCTACATCGACATTTTCTTCATCTTCATCATCTACATCTGACAGAGGGGAAAAGAGGAAAGGTTTAAGAAAAAGAAAAAAAAAAAAAAAGTGAGAGAAACAGTATCTCACAATCCAGATAAACTTGTTCACTGTTAGAAAAATCTTACAGACGTAAGTCAGCGCATAAAAACTCACTGTACTGAGATAAAAGACGAATATAAATGTGTGTGTGACCGCGACTGACGCGAGGCGTACACTCCGAACACACGAATAACGTAAGAGATAGTGAGCGGACCGCAGTGAGGAGGTTTGGCGATCTCGAACAGCACGGTGCCCGTCTCCAGGTCTCGGATCTTAAAGCGTGTGAAGTCGATGCTGTAGACGTTGTCCTCGGGTTTGCAGAGGTAGTCTGAACAGGACAAAAAAAACACAACTTTAATAAACACTGTAGCGACTGTAATATTAAAACAGTGCCATAGTTAATTAATCATTCATATAATAAGTACTACATTACTTTATTTTATATTAATATACATCTTATTTTTTAATTAATCTCAGTTCAATATTTAATTGTCAGTAATAATGATTTTAATGATTATTATTATTATTATTATTATTATTATTATCTGTGGTTAGTCTGGAGCGATTAAAGGACTGCATTTATAAATTAAAGACTATACAATACTAATAATTTAAGCCAGGCTTCAAATAAAGACCATTGAAACAACAACAACAACAACAACAACAACAACAACAATAATAACAACTAAACAAATAAAGAAAGAGCCAAAATACTACAAACTGCCTGATGAATTTCCAGATAAACCCAAAGGTAATATTTGTATAAGTGTGACGTTATTAAACTCGTGTACCTGTTGAAATTTATTTTAAAAAACAAAGCATATAAAAGAGAAATGATGTTAAAGTGTTTACCGCGCGTGACAGTCCGGAGCGCGAGCACTTCCTCCGGGGTGATGGCTCTGCCTGAAGCCCGCAGCTCGTCTTCGGTCACGGGCCGCCGCTCCGCCGCGCTCCGCCGAGATTTCAGCCTCTTCACCACACCGCCGCCGTGTTTCCGCTCTCTGGAGCTCGCCGCGGCCGGGTCGGGACCGTTCACCGCAGCTGTCGTCTCGTTTCGGGAACTCTGGCTGCTCATGGTTCTGATGTTTTTTTTCCCACCCTCGGTTTTGTGCTTTCTCTACAGCCAGCTAGCTAGCTACGTTGCTACTAAAAAAAAACTCGAAGATTTTTCTGTCCCCAACCGTATTCTGACAAACCCCGCCCTCCTGCTCTATCATTAGCTAATACTTTACGCTCATGAACTATTAGCCAATCGGAGAGCAGAAATATTTGGGGCCACTATCCAATCCCTTGTGAAGGAAGGCGGGACTTACGGCGGGAATACGGGTGGTAAAACCAAAATGTATCTTGGAGACCCCCCGCTGAAATTTAAGATGGCGTCCCGCGTCACTATGGAGAAGAACATACGCCTTCTGATTGGCCGTTCACGTTCGAACGTTGTCGTGGATACCACTGTACTGCGTTTACTTCCTCATGTATCTCGTTTGACCACAAATCTGGGCCAAACCCCAAATTACTTCGTCTTCCTTATACAAGTGCAATATATAGGGAATACAATAATGGTTTACACACCCTATATAGTGCCCTAGGTGTCCATTTGAAATGCATTTGGGATTCAGCCCTCTAACAGTTCCGGGAATTTGCTATACAATACTAATAAATGATGTTATTTACAGTAGTGCACTACGTGTCTATGACTACAGATCACAAATATAAATTAAGGTTATGATTGAGTTGATAAATTTACGGGCTACTTTTATAGAATTAAAGACCAGGTGTTGAGTTTATAAACTTAGGGGACAAGGGTTATGTTTATAAACTTAGGGGCTAGGTTAAGTTTAAGTTTATAAACTTAGGGGCTAGGGGTTAAGTTTATAAATTATAACAGACTTAATAACATTGTTGCATATTATTTTATCTTAAATAAGTAATTAAATAACGAGTGACATTTTTGTGTCATTATTATGTATAAAATGACTAAGTCGGAGTCGTTGTAAATAAAATAGCACATTTATTAAAAAGAAACAGCACACAGTCTGCAGTTCGTGCGCGTTTCGTTTCCCTAAAAGCCCGCAGAGTGTCCTGTGTTCAGGAGGCCGAGAGAGCGACGGGGGTCCAACAGAGGAGCGTTAGTCCAACACACACTCAACATTTTACCTCGCTACACACACACACACACACACACACACACACACAGCTAATCAGCTAACCGGCTAGTCAGCTAACATCAGCGTGAAGGCAGCAGCGTCTTTGGCCGTGTCGATGGCTGTGTTTGGCAAGTAACGAAATGTTAAAGAGCCGTGCAAAAGAAACAGATCATGACTCACAAGATGGTAAATCACTGAAGAGTGTATTTTAAAAAATCTAAATTAAAAATTAAATTTCAAGGCAACGAATCAAAATGGCAACAGATGACAAGCAAGGAGGAAAAGCTTTTAAAATAACAGCAGGCAGTGCAAAAAAAATTCACCAATAAAAACCATCAAAGTAGAATCAAAATCAAATCAGAAATCCTGAGGAGAAAAAAGCGACTACAACTAAAAACACAACCAAAAAACCCCTCAATCAAATCATTAAATTATAAAATATACAGAAAAGAAAAACCCCGATCCTGTAACGAGCCTCTGTTTCACCGCCAGGCAGCACCTTTATAACAGGCCTGAGAGGGCGTGTCCCAGTCCATATATGGAAATGCGGGTGTGTCCACTTCCACATATGAAAATGTGGGCATGTGAGCCCATATGTGGAAATCCAGGAGTGTCTGAATCCATATTTGGAAATGTGGGCATGTCTGAGTCTCAGTGTATGTAAATATGGGTTTGTCTGAGTTCATACATAGAAATGCAGGCATGCCTGAGCTTTATATTGAAATGAGGGTGTGTCCGAGTCCACAGATGGAATAGTGGGTGTGCCTGGGTCTATACATGGAAGTGTGCTGTGCCCAAGACCATACATAGTAAGATGGGCATGTCCAAGTCCATATATGGAAATATGGGCGTACCTGAGTCCATATATGGAAACATGGGCGTGCCTGAGTCCATACATGGAAACATGGGCGTGTCTGAGTCCATATATGGAAACATGGGCGTGTCTGAGTCCATATATGGAAACATGGGCGTGCCTGAGTCCATATATGTAAATATTTAAGTAGTAAGCAGGATGTTGTCAGCATTCTCAGTTTAATTTTCACGAAAGCTACCTTTTAAATTATAATTACTCAACCAGTGAGTTGATATATGGTTAAATCCACACCCACATACCCCGCCCTAGCCACGCCCACCAGCCTGCAGTCCGCACACAGCCCCTCCTCCCTGTACCCGACAGCAGCGAGGTCTCGCCTCAACAATTAAAGAGCAAAATAATAAAAGGAATAAAAACATGAGCTACAGCAAATGTAACAACGACAAGCACAATATTATTCATTAACTGTATGGCACACGCTAATCAGTGTGACTATGTACCACACACACACACACACACACACACCATACAACAAGTTCACTTTGGTGCTGATTATCGCTTCTGAAATGATAAAAGGTGCTTCACGTGATTCCTTTCTGATGTTAAAATAAACAAGCAAAGAGAAAGAAGCAGACGTCATACAATCAAGAGTGAAAAAAACCAACAACATAACAACCGCAGGACACGGATGGAGAAAAACATGTTAAAGCACCTGGCAATTATTGGTAGCAGGCAGCCACCAATTAGAACAACTCCGTATGCAAAACGCTAACTGGTGGCTATTGACTTTCAGTTACACGGTTAGCAGCATTAGCATTTTATCGGAACCGTTTCTTTAATACGATGGACGGTGCAGCGACGTTCGACCACCAGGGAGGCGACAGAAACACACAATGTAAACGAAACAAACATGAGGGGCGGAGCCTGTAACTTCACCAGCGGGTTGGTGGTGTGTGTGTGTGTGTGTGTGTGTGTGTGTGCGCGCGCGCACGCTTGGACCTATAGTGCACTATGTAGTGAATAGTGCGATGAATCCAAACTGATCCAAAACCATTAGGTTTTTTACCAATATGAGGAATAGGGGGCTAAATCCCAAATAGCTCCTCACTGGACAAGTAGTGCACTAACAAGGGAGTATAATCTCTTACATAACCCTATGTAGTTCATTTAAATAGGCATGGCGAATATAGTGCACTGCACAGGGCACTGCATAATAATTTGCCCTCTATACCTATATCTAGTGCACTACATACGTATAATTACACTACACAGGCTTTAAGTGTAAATATGCTACACCCTACGTAGTGCACTACACGTCCAATACAGTTCAATTTGGATCCAGTTCTCAATTCCCTACACAGGTGCTCTAGATATAAGATGGAGTTCACCTACACGTTCACACTGCTAGGGATGGGTACCGAAACCCGATATCGATACGCTCTTACGCGATCGGTTCTCCTTTCGGTACTGGAGAAATTAAGAAAATATATTTCCTATTTATTATTGCTAAATAAACCTTATCTTGCACGTTTTATCTCACCAACCATTTATAATTCCGGATAATATTAAGACATTCATCTGCATTTTCATTATTCGCAATCCAGAAGTGAGATCTCTCGTCCGCGGAGGCTGTCTATCACACGCAACACCAAAACTCCCGCTTAATACACAGAGAGACTCAGAGTGTTCGAGTGCCTAGCTAGCTCGTCTCTGGTTGCCCCATCTATGTCAGGTATGAACGCTAGCATCCTTCCCAAATAACAATGGCGTATAATCAATCATCACATAACCGAGGTCTCTCGTGGCATCGACACAATGCTCATCTCCGACACTGACGACGTTTACATGGACGGCAGTAATCTAATTATTGACCTTATTCTGAATAAGACAATATTCTGATTAAGGTGTTTACATGAGTCGCTTTTAGAATATTCCTTTCGTGTTCCTGTTTTACGTGTTATAGAACGGAGATGGATTAAGTTTCTTAATCAGAGTATCGTCTTAATCGGGTTAATATCGGATTATTGTTGTCCATGTAAACGTACTGACCGATCCAATATCTTTTTGCTCATTAAAGTCATGTTGAATCAACGTTGTTCACGCCATTTAAAATAAATGTAGAAATGTAAGTAAAAAATGTAATAAATGTAAACCCTAATTGGTTTGCTTACCTTACGTTGAAATGATGTTGATTTCATCTGGGTGAAACGACAAGACGCATTCAACATATTTTCTACTTGTTTTTAAAATTATTTTTTAAAATTTATTTTACATTTCAAAAAATAAAGCAATGTTAATTCTGTTCCCAATTTGATTCTTCTTTTTTCATAAAAAAAAAAAACACCACGACACAAAGTACCGATAAGAATACCGTTAAAGTACCAGATGGATAAGCAGTATCGGTAAGACCTTAACGATACCCATCCCTACACACTACACCGGGTTTAGTTTCTGTACACTACGTAGTGCACTACATTTCCATTAGGGAACATCACATCAGGGATTCTGTTGCCGCATTAATATACGTTTTAAAATGAAGGAAACCGGATCGAATAAACAATAAAGGAATAAAACGTGGGCTAAAGGGAGAGTCGTGTGAAGGTGTGTGTGTGTGTGTGTAAAAGTGTGTAAAGTTTACAGCTCTGTCATGATAAAAAAAAACAGACCAAAAAAAAAAAAAAAACACTTGATGCTGCACGTTTCCCGCCGTTTTGACGATTGCATAGCTGACGAGTAATACGCTGGAGTGCCAATACTTTTGCACTGGAGGGTAATGCAGCTAACAAGCAATGGAAGCCTATAGCTACCAGATTAGCATTGTGCAGTAAATCTGCATGTGTAAATTATTATTTTTTAATAATAGAAAATTCCTTTCGCATTCAGGTCGTTTAAGGTTCGAGGAGACGTCACACGCACGTCGAGCGCACCACGCTAAACCGGAGGCCGTAAGCGGACATTACTTCTTAGCATTGTAGCTCCAGTGCAAAACTAAAGCAGAGAACCTCACATGAAAGCAAACATGTCTGGGGTGAAAGAGAACGCCGCGCTGAACTGTTCCCCTAAACCGAAATCTCACCGCCTCGTCTTTCTCCTCCAATAACAAAGCAGTATGAGACACAGTCCCGCCCCGTCACTTCCGGTTGAACCAGATGAATCAGTCCACCACCCCCCCCACCCCCCCCATCCCCATCCCAATCCCCATATCTCTCTCTCTATCTATCTCTCTCTCTCTCTCTCTCTCTCTCTCTCTCACAGGCGGCAGAGGCAGAACAGTGTAGGGATGAACACTCCGAAGGCCACTAGGATGGGGAACATCAGGCTGCTGTTATCGGCCGCGTATGGGTTCGGCGTTCTGGGCCCGGACCGGACCTGGTTTTTTGGAGACTGGGATGCGATCTTCTTCACCGTCTCATCTCCGCCCTCAGGGTCCTCTTCCTCTTCTTCCTCTTCCTCATGCTTCTCCAGGCCGGGGTGAGGCTGCAGCTTCGGCACGTCTGACAGGAGAACAAAATAAGAGTGTTAAAGCAGGGACGGGAGGAGTGTGTGTGCACGCGCGCGTGCGTGTGTGTGTGTGTGAGAGTGTTTTTCTGTGGCTTTTTTTCAAAATTTGCGATGCAACTTGCGGAGTTTTTGTGCTTTTTTTTGCCGAAAGTCGCAATCACAGGAAATAGTTGTGCGCGCTCTTTCACAGTGATGTTTGTTGGTGAACGAGAGCGTTTAGCTGTACTCATGTTGACGAGTCGAAGAGGGCTTCGGCTGAATGCATGTCGTGATGACGTCGCGCGACGTTTCCTTGATTTTGCGTTAATTTTTGCGATTCTGTATAACATCTAGAAAATCAGACCTCATCTCACTGATCAGGCCACACAGATACTAGTTCTTATTATCTCAGAACTGGACTACTGCACCGCACTACTCTCGGGCCTCCCAGAAGCTCCATCAAACCCCTTCAGATGATTCAGAATGCAGCAGCACGCCTCGTCTTCAACAAACCCAAGAGAATGTCATGTCACACCCCTCTTCATCTCCCTCCACTGGCTTCCTGTAGCCACCCGCATCAAATTCAAGGCCTTGATGCTCACCTACAAGACCTTGTGTGGAACAGCACCCTCCTACCTCAACTCTCTCCTGAAGGCTTACGTTCCCTCACGCAGTTAACGACCATCCCCTGATATAGTGCCTACTCAGCGAGGTATGAGGTCCCTTTCCAGAACCTTCAAACTGACCGTCCCTCAATGGTGGAATGAACTTCCAACCTCAATTCGGACAAAGTATACACATACTAGCAGCTTAATTTAAACCATGTGACCCTGACCAGGCCGTTACTAAGGATGAACGAATGAATGCTGTAAATGCATCACGTGATCTCGCGCGGTGGTTTAAATCATCAAAGGGAATGACGAGTTTCAAACATCCTTATTGATCCCCAGTCACGCCTTTCGGCGGCCATTTTGGATACGCCGTTTACAAGACCAGGGGTTTCATTTTATAAAACATATCAGCTTAAATTCTACATATTTTATCTGAATGGAGCGAAAACACGATCGGTTATTCATCCGGATGTTAATATTCCTCACACGATGAGAGTTTTACACAAAATAATGTATATTCTGCAACAGGAAGAACGTCGTCACTCGCTAGCATCCGCTTGGAAAATACAGCGAACGCATTGATATAGTAATGCGACATCAAAGAAGTATTGTTTCCAAGGTAACGGTATGGGGTAAGCCAAATCATTTGCACTGCGTTTCCTCACCTTCAGGTTTCCCTTTCATCACGTACAGTGCACACACCTTCGGATTATCGTAGTAACCCTGCGTGTGAGAGAGAGAGAGATGAGGACAAGAACACACACACACTGAACAGAGTAAGAAAAGTTAAATAGAAAACAGAATAAAACCAAATAATGACAGACAATAGACAACAGTAAGATTAGATTAAAATGGCTGGGAGAAGAGATACGCTTTCAGCCTCTTTTTAAAAATGATAATAGAAGGTGTGAGGCGGATGTCCAGTGGTAATTGATTCCATAAACGAGGGGCGGAGACTGAAAAAACTTCTATCCCCCTTAGTTTTTAAACAGAATTGAGGGACGTACAGAAGAAACCTATCAGAAGATCTTAGAAATCTCCTAGATGAATGTGGTGTGAGAAGATCTTTGAGATAAGAAGGAGCTTGATCATTAAGAGTTTTAAAGACAAACAACAGAATCTTAAACTGAATCCT
>JANDJT010000190.1:382822-395305 GCA_024331685.1 Stegophilus panzeri | reverse complement strand
TCTAACACAACACACTGTACCTCAAACGACGAGTAAATCCCAACAGAAACTGTCTGTATGTTAAGTGACTGTTTAAAGATCATAGCAACCCCACCGCCCTTGCCAGAAGGCCTTGGAGTACTAATAAAACAACAGTTCGGCGGACAGAGCTCCTCGAAGACTGCTGACTCACCAGGACTAACCCAGGTCTCCGTCAGGAATAAAATATGCAGGTTATGTCTGGCAGAAAAGTCATTTAAAATGAAAGTTTTGTTGCACATGGACCTAGCGTTAACTAGGGGCATATTCAGAGGAGACTGAGATAACGAGGTCAGACCCACAATTAGCCCCGCCCACATCACCCTGAAGTATATGTATATTATGTGAAAGTCACTGAAAAAATAAAATAATAATAAAGTGTTAAACTGAAAAGTGTCGCAGGATTAGTCCATGTAAAGAACACATATAAAACACATACACTCATTCTGATGTTGTGACAGTGAGGTGTGTGTGTGTGTGTGTGTGTGTGTGTGTTTCTCACTTTGATGAACTCGATGATTAGTTTGCCGTTGAAGGTGGACACTTCCCCCTGAATACTGAGTTTCCCCCTCTTTATGGTGAATGCTATGATCTCATCGTGAGCTGTGCTGTGACCAACACGGTCAAAAATATCCAAATCCTTCACCACCACATGACCGTTAACCCTCACATCAAACACCTGAGGGGAGAGAGAGAGCGAGAGAGAGAAGAAAACCAGACAGAGAGAGAGAGAGAGAGAGAGAGAGAGAGAGATGTATTATTTTCCCAGTTAATAAACACGTTATATAAATGTTATAACACAGTCAGCGGAACACAACTTAATAGTGTGTGTGTGTGTGTGTGTGTGTGTGTGTGTGTGTATTCTCACTTTCTGCTGTGATTGGGCGAAATACACCTCGGCGAACTTCATCACCAGGATGTACTCTCCCTCGTCCCGCATCGGCACCTCATACCCGAACGTGTCCTCGTTATAGCGCTCCGTCTGATACAGAACCTGATCCTCTGGACTCGAGCGCAGGATCGGCAACCGCATCCCATAATCCGACGCTGCCGTGACAACACACACACACATTAAGATGAATGGACTACATTTATTGTGGGAATTAGTGTAACTGTACTGTGTTTTTATTTCTCCTCCTGCTTTCACACGTGACATCACGCACGTTTTAGTGAAACTTAAGGAACGGCACCGAGGGTGCCAATACTTCAATCGCCATTCAACCAGCAGGCATGCGGCGTGTAAAGGTTTACGACGACGTTAGCGGTGGCTGAAGGTGAAGTGGACATGTAGTGAACAGGAAGCTGTTTAGAATCAGACCTCCCCTTGACGTCCGGTGGTTTTTAACGCTGTCGGTTTCAGGATGTAAACTGAAATTAACCAGCTATGAGAAAACATTTAACTACCTTATAACTTCACGATAAAACACTAACATTTCCCCAGAAATCCTGCAGTAAAACACCGCCACTCGTTAAAGCAAAAAATATTTTAAATAAACGGTGGTTCATGTCAACAATAGTCCTGTAAAACTTTGAGTTTGACCAATCAGTGACGTTCAGCATGATAAGCTCCGCCTCTATAATTCCTGGTCTGCAGAAACCAGGAAGTGAAATTAGCTCTGGTGAAAATGCAGATATGTGAGACTCACACTTCTCACTTGGTGGTGGTGGTGGTGGTGGTATGTGTGTGTATGTGTTTGTGATAGAGAAAGAGAGAAACCCTGTGTGTTTTGCATTTAAACAAATCAGCAGGAAGTGTGTAAGGATTTCTAAGACTCTCTCACCTTTTCCCATTTTGCCTTCCAGCGGGTCTTTTTTGTAATGAATGCCGTGTGTGTCGGTGTGAGCATCTCCTCCTGCATTCACCGCCCAGATCACACGCTCGGCCAGATTAACCACGTCGCCCTCGGCCCGGTACCGGTCCGCCAATATCGACATCGCCGCCACGATGAACCGGATCACCCACGGTGCCGTGACCCGCCGCATGGCCTCTCGCTCAGGTATAAATTACTGAATAAATAAAGAAATAAATAAAGCTGTGCGGGAAATGAAGGAGAGGAAGAAGGAACATGGATCAGGGTAACATCTCAGACATGCATCACGTGATCATAATTAACATGATGAATCAAATAACAGATCAGCAGCAGCAGTGTGGCTCTTACTGTAAATGCAGATGTGTCCCAGATGTGTAGAGGCCCAGATGATGGTGTTCAGGATCTCCTGTGTTAATTTGGATTTATTTACACACAATGTGTATGTACCTGTGTGTGTGATTTTAAAACACTTCCTCTGTGTCTGCCATTAATATATTACAGGTCTCTGAACTGTAGCTCTCTCTCTCTCTCTTCTGAAGATTTCCTGCATGCAGTCTTCACTAAAACATGAATCATCAGCTCAAACCTGCTCCCGATATCGTGCACGGCTTGTCTGCGTTCTGTTTTAATTCATTGATATATGTTAAAGCGCTGAAATCTCGATCATTCGGTCCATTAAGGGCCGCTCAGTGTGTGTGTGTGTGTGTGTGTATGGAGTCGGTGCAGGTTGACGGAAACAGACACAACCGAACCGGATGGCTGCGCAACCGAGTGGGCGGGACCTGACTATCGCTCAGCCAATCGAGAGCGAGTACAAACCGCGGCACGTGCAGGCCAGGGTAGGCGCTGACCAATGGCAGCGCACGGACTACGCAGAGGGCAGCCAATCTGGTTCAGGCCACAACGCTGACGGAGCAATTCAATACAAAAAAGAGTGGCGATGCTAAAGAATGTTAGCATCTTTACAAAATGTTTACATTTTTAATAATAATAAAAAAAAACAACAACATTTTTTAATAAACAGTAAAATCACATCATATATATCTATAGTTGTAGAAAACTTATACTATTTTATACAACTGTGACAAAAACTCAGTAGTTGAGTTATTACACATATCTGCACAAAGTTCTCTTGTTGAGGCTGAGGTGAATTTACTGGACAAACTTAACAAAATCAACAACAATAACAAATGTAAAGTCGCAATAGTAATAACATTAGTAACTTTTCAGCTTTTTAAAATTAAATATGACATTAATAGAAAACGAATTCTATCTATACAAGTTATAGAATATACTATATGGCCAAAAGTATGTGCACCCCTAACCATCACACCCATATGTGGTTCTTCTCCCAACTGTTACCACAAAGTTAGAAGAACACAGTTGTATGGAAGGTCTTTGTCCCACAGCCACGCTCCAAAATCTAGTGGAAAGCCTTCCCAAAAGAGTGGAGATTATTATAACAGCAAAGGGGAAATAAATCTGGAATGAGATGTTCAACAAGCACCTATAGACGTGATGGTCAGGTGTACACATACTTTTGGCCAAACAATCTATATATACTCATATACTATTGCATGAAAAAAAGGTCAAACTTGAGTTATTACACGTCTTGCAAGTTTGAAGTTCTTTTGTTGAGGCTGAAGTAAATTTACTGTAGAAACACAAACACACCAACAAAAACGGTGTAAAATTACACCAGTGACCACAAAGATGTTTAAAAGGTCTTTGTGAGACGTTAATTAGACATCGACATTTTGATTACATTTTTATACACCATTTTTTCCCCAGAAATATAGCGATATACAAGATTCAAAATTAATATAAACTAAAAAAAAGAAAAGAAAAAAAGAGATAAATAAGGACGTCTTTATGCAAACTATTTTAAGTCAGACAGAGCAGATTGAACTAGTAATGCATGTCGGCATTTACTGAGCAATTAAATACAAAAATATCGCTACAGTAAAATACAGTTGGACAGAACCTACATCTTATAGAATAGCTATGTGTATCTGTTTATACATACATACATACATGTTGTATATAATGTGATAATAAGGTATTGGTGTGGCCTCAGAATGCAACATTAGCATGATGTCTTTATCATGCTTTTTAAAAAATGCTTTTACCAATCAGTCAACATTACAATAACTTGTTTTGTTTTTCCATTAGTAGTATCTAATGTGATGTATTTGATTATATAAAAATTGTTATGCTCATTAGTATCATCTTATGTGATTATATCATCTCAGTGATTATGACGAGAGCTCCTATAGCGAGGGTCTTCACCATGTGTGTGAAGCTAGAAATAGTGCAGACCACTGACTGACCAAACATACAGGAATTGTCACTGAATCATCCTAAAACTTGTAAGACAACAACCTAATGTGAGACAACTCTGAAGTTGATTTTCTGAAGACCTCTTTTTCTTCTGCTTGATGTCTCTAGCAATCTCTGAGTCATTGAGCATTTCACTGGATTTCTGTTTCTCCAGGAAATGACCTTTACCTCATGACTGCAGTTTGAAGAACTATAGATCACAGCACAGTAAATTTCTTCTCATATCCCAGCTTGTTAGGAAGCTGGGGTCAGAGCGCAGGGTCAGCCATGATGCAGCACCCCTGGAGAAGAGAGGAGCAAGAGTCTTGCTCAGCTTGAACTCCTGACCTAATGATCAGCAACCCAGAACCTAAACTGTTGGGCCACCACTGCCCACTGTCACCATTGTGTCTCTAGTTTGTGTAAAAGTCTTTTGATCCATCTTGAAAATCCAGTCTGGTGGCCAGATAACATGGTCGGTCACCTTTAGCACACAGGAGCAGGTAAATGGGGTCTTGTTGTAGTAAATAAGTGATAAGGACATAGCAATACAGACTGGACGTGCTGATAATGAATGATTTACTGTTATATTTCTGATGTTATTTTCTGGTCCTCCAGTGTGGTTAAATTGAAAAGGAAAATGGTTTAATCTGTATATTACAGCGTGTCTCTGTATTTAAACAGGCAGAGAATGTGGTTTCTCCAACCCACATGCTATACACAGGTTCATAAAGATGTATACACACACACACACACACACACACACACACACACAAACACTTAACATAATTTAATTGTGCTGTGCCTAAATATGGAAAAATTCATATTTTTTAAAAGAGCACCAAACAAAAATTACAAATGTCATGTATTTATATCATCATGGGGACATTTAAACCTCTCATTGTGATAAAAACCTGCACACTCATTCACATTCACCAATCATAGAAAGAGGAGTAATTCCAAATAATGCTTTTAAAAAGCATCATTATTGTTAAACCTTTTTAGGTATTGCGTTTAGAAAATCCATTAAGCATTAAACAAAACCTAGATTTTGTGACAATAGCTTATCCATAAAGAAGAAAATGATCCCTACTTTCCCCCCAAATATCTTAAATAATTTATTTCTCCATTCAGAATCATGAATGGCACTGAACACATGAACAGCCTGAATGAAGACTGACAGTTTTATGGCTGTAACCGTGACGTCGCTGTACCTGCGCTTGTCCGCCAGAGGGCGCTCACATTAGTAATAGACGCACGCTGATAGCAAGTTTGTTGGACGTGCGCGCTGCTGGCGTTGCAAAAGACGGAAGACGTTTACACTTCCTGATTCCGGGGAGAAAAAAACAAAGCGCGTCAGCTTTTAATTCGTATCATATTTTCATCAATGTGTATAAATATTGATTTATATTCACTTCATTTCCTCACTCTGTTTTTGTTTTGCAAATTATTTAGCGTGAACTTTACGGCTCGAGAGGTGAATTCCGAAATTCATCTCCCCTATAAGTCAAATTGTTTTGCTCTGTAGGAACTCGCTGCTCTGGTCCAGATGAAAATACTGTGAATAATCATTCGTTTTGGTAAGATTTTGAAGCGCAGTTTTATTGATTAAATAATAAACAAAAAACTTTAGCATGTTCACTATAAGCAAGGAAGTAAAATACAATAAAATACCCGCTCATACAGTGTGTAAGTCAGGGCGTCCAATCAGATGAGTCCAACGCAGCAGTGAGTGCAGAATGAATGAAGGAACTGACAGGAATCCAGGGCACTACATAGTGTGTAGAGAACATCATCTCTACTGCACTGCTTACACAATCATCAACAATCATTATACATCTGAGTTCATGCTCATTATGGGTCATTCTATCTATTTAAAGAGATTTATGGTTTAAGATAGAGACGGGAAATATGGTGGAACAAAACTGCAGCATTCTCACAAGCTAACAAGGAAAAAAGTACCACATTTAAAACACCCAGAACGACTGAATTACATTTTAATGCAATATCTACAGACATAAATGAACACAGGATAGATTATCTACAGATTTCACAGATAAAGAAGGTGACCTGTGGTTCTAGACCTGTTTCACCAGTTTAAGGCCACACACCCTTCATCATGACTGACAGACACACAGGCCACGCCTCATTCTTTAAGACTGACACACACATAGGCTTCCTTTGATGATACTGATGGGCACAGGGCCCATGCCTCCTTCAGTGAGACTGACATGCGTAGGCCACGCCTCCTTCACTGAGACTGACAGACACATAGGCCACGCCTCCTTCACTGAGACTGACACATAGGCCACACCTCCTTCACTGAGACTGACAGACACATCGGCCACATCTCCTTCACTGAAACTGACAGACACATAGGCCACACCTCCTTCACTGAGACTGACACACATAGGCCACAGCTCCTTCACTGAAACTGACAGACACATAGGCCACGTCTTCATTAAGATTGACAGACACATAGGCCACACCTCTTTCAATGAGACTGACAGACATAGGCCACATCTCCTTCACTGAGACTGACACACATAGGTCACACCTACTTCATTGAGACTGACACACACAGGCCACACCTACTTCACTGAGACTGACACACATAGGACACACCTCCTTCACTGAGACTGACACACAAAGGCCACGCCTACTTCAATGAGACTGACAGTCTCATAGGCCATGCCTCCTTCACCGTGACTGACACTCTCAGTTCTGTAAACAATAAACCCACAGTAAAATAAGATGAGTTGTGTCATGTGACCAGCAGGGGGCAGCACGACCCTGTAAAAACTTTAAACATCTCTGGTCCCATGTACTATGCTTGTTGCCATGACAACACCAGCATCCTGCTCCATCACTGGGAGAGTCATTGTCTTCTTCCTCCTCCTCTATTTCTTCTTCCTTCTCTCTCTCTCTCTCGCTCTCTCTTCCTGACCCTCTTCATCCTTCAACCTTCCGCTTATCCTTATATATTGTTCTCTTCCTCCTCCTCCTCCTGTCTTCTAATCCCACAGTCAAATCATTAAAGAGGTGATGAGGCAGAATCATGAATTATTCATGTACTTTATTTGCTATAATTTATTAAAATCACTATGTTACATCATGAGTGCAGAGGTGTTTTTGGCATGCAGGAAATTCAACAGATTGCAGTTCTACGACAAATACGTGACAAGATAACGACAAATTGCCATAACATCAAAATGACAAACCGTCAACGCCAAAATGACGTACACACAGACACGGAGATCAGACGGCGTTCAAGATTCAGAGATTTGTTTGGTCATTTTAATTTATTCAGGAAACGTCTCTGTGAAGTATTCGGGCTAGAATAAAGTCTGTGTTCCAATACGGCTTTCTTCCCCTTGGTTGAATTCACTTGTCCGCCATCTTTATTACCTCTTCTGAAGTGTGTGTGAAGGATTGAGAATGACACAATTCCATTTATCAACAAGGGCGGAGCTTAAGTTAAACTCAATCAGCCAATCACAGACTTTATCATGGCATCACCACCAGACTTTTACCCCCTTATATTGCTGAACATCCTGCTTAGCATCAAATGATGGGTTTATCTGCACAGTGTTGTAGTTTAGCTAATGTTAGCCTGCTTGCTTATGAACTTGGCTAGCTATGTAACATGAGATAGCTACTGTCGGAGACTAGCTAGCTGGCTAACGTTAGTGCATTGCTGTGTTTAGGTACCTGGCTTTATTAAATAATTGTCAGATTGTGTAATTCAACCCAAGATTTTATGCTAATCTGTATATTGTAGGTGATACACATGTCCTGGTGGGTTGTTAGGGGAAGTTAGCGAGTGTGCACTAGAAGCGTAGTGAAACGCAGACTTAAACTGCACTGCCACATGCGCTAGGTGATAATGAAGAAATTAAAATAAAGATTGATCTCAAGTTTGTGTGGAAAGCAATGAATTATCCACTGTTCGAAATTACCCAAACGATTTCACTCATGAGCAGCAAGAATGAAATAAACAAAACAGTTTTGTCCAAAAATTAAACGTCCACAGTTTTACCTCAAGATATTTTCAGTTGTAGGTTTCTGCTGTTTGCTTCTTTAGTTTTGTACTGAAGCTAGGAGGCTACCTTAGCTAATAAGTAATAGTAGCATATAGCTACCAGTTTAGCATTGTGCATTAAGTCTGCATGTGTAAGTAAATCTACAGTTCAAAATCTTCAAAATCTCTTTCTTCCTCAGAAAGTGGCATGGTAATAAGTGTATGTAAAAAAATGTAAAATTTTGACATTATATTTGTAAAAAAAAACATCAAAGAATTAACACTGAGAAATTGAAAGCACATGCACTTAGCAAAGCTCATATCCCACTAGCATTAAAACAAAACCAAACAATATTGATAAAAACAAAACTTTGTAACTGAACATTTAGCTAATTCTTACAACGGCTATAACGTAATAAAAGCATATTTTAATTTAAAACGTTTGCAAAGTGACAAGCATATTGCAGTATACGCTTCACCACCACCACCAGGGGGCGCTTTATGAATCACTATATAAATGTTCAATTGCAATAAACCTTTTCGTTTCTTTTATAAATATTTCTTATATATTATTTATCGAGGCTGTTTATGTACAAATTGTGTTAGAAATGAGACGTGATAAAGATGAGATAAGATCGAGTGGACGTGGATTAAAGCCAAACTTTGTGGACTTTTTATTTTTTGGCTGCACTGTCCCTTTAAGAGTCTGGAGGAAGTGTAGAGGAGGAGGAGAGGGATGTGACGTCACACATCAAGACTTCTCTCACTTTAAAGGCACACTCTGTGATTTCTGAAGAATAAAGTGGCAGTGATGCAGAAGCTGCATAATCTTTAACATTGTGTGTAAACACTTTAATCCTCCTGGAGATATAATGACTGATATTAAACTATCACAGAGTACGACTTTAAACTAACGCTAGAACACATTCGGGACACTGCCTCAGACTCCTCAGACTCACACTGATACACAAACAAGACAAATTAAGACAGACACAATATTGCCGTGATTAATGAGAGAACCGAGGTTCTCTACAACATAGATGGACATGAGACAAGGTTTAAAAGTGCAGAAACACTCAGCTACAACGTGTGTGTGTGTGTGTGTAGGTGTGTGTGTGTGTGTGTAGGTGTGTGTATGTGTGTAGGTGTGCGTAAGTGTGCTTTCTTCTTCCAGTTTTTCTTATTTTTCATTCAGGCTCATTAAAGCTTTTCTTTACAGCAGTGTTGTCATTATCGTCGGAGCCGGGCTAAAACATTTTCATGTGTGGTGTCCTGTGAGATGATCGCTGATTGGACGATCTGAACGGATGCATATCGATCAGTCGTGCACGTGATAAAACGTTTTAACGTTCCTCGTCTCGTCTCGTCTCCTCCAGCCAGCGGAAAGTAAGGGGTCAGGATTTAGTGTGCAGTGTGCAAAAGTTTTGGCTCCTTCATCGGGACATCATGCGCACAAACTCTACACAGTAGATGGACAAAGAAACATGGATTAGAAAGTATTCGTGGATATTTAGCAATTTAACCTTCAGCTCAAAATGATCTGAGCATCGCCTGTAGGATAGAAATATGAGGGTCCATGAAGCAAAGGGATCTGCAACTTTTCTCATTTTGTTAGTGATGGAAAACGCTTGTAAATTTTATTTACACTTGTAAATAACATCAACTGGAATCTTATGGCAATTTTAATAAAAAAACTGGATGGAAAGTTCAGAAATTAAAACTCTGGTTTAAATAAATAGCCAAAAATATTACTGCACACGTTTAAATAATGTGCCTAAGTTTTAATAGTTTGTTTGTGAAATAAATTTGTACTGAGGGGTGCGTGAATTTATTTATCTATTTATTTATTTATATATTTATTTAAAGGTTAAATGAGACTGTAAAGCGTTTGAGAGCAATAGGGCAGAGTGTGTACAGCCTTCACCCAAACACTACATAACTACTGACTGAATAAATGTTTTATATTTTTATGTATTTCTCTTTGTATTTATGTGTTTGAGATGGAAATTCTACATATGCCTTTCAATAAATAAAAATATTCATATAAATATTTATAGAGCATTGTTCATGCACACAGAAGCTCAAAATTGGTGTAAGATCAAGTAGTAAACAAATAAATGACAAAAATATTTAAATATACTAAAATGTATAACAAATATATCAAATGAATGTAAGAAGATAAAATATATAAAACACACATATAGAATAAAATGAAACAGATTTAATTAAAAATAATGAAAGAATTAATAAAATGTTAATTTAATATTTATTAGAGCATCACAGGGATGATGAATTAGTTGATATAAACACGAGAGACTCACATTTACTGTAATGTTTCAGTCAGATGCTTATTTTTATCACTAAAATATAAAAAATCCAGTTATATTATATATTATATTTTAGACATAAAATATAATCTCATGCCATTATGGAAATCTCTTGGATGACAAATCATTTTATTTTATTTTTAAAAAAGTTATTTATTCTGGCAGTATAAAAGATGAAAATGTAGTAAACAGTAATAAAAGTAAAAAAATATATATATTATAAAATATAAACTAAAAGACAGCGGTAAACCATCTACCTGATCAATACTCATGAAAATCTGAGGTAAATATTTTTTTTTTTAAATGATGGTTCTTACCCTCAAAGTCTACACGTCCATCACCATTCAGGTCGATATCTTTCAGTATGTCCTCCAGGTCTCGATGGCCCACCTGAAATACACCATATACCATAAAAATATACTGTATAACCTGAAAAAAAAACCCCAAATATTTCACATTAATGGCAAACTCTTGTGCTATTCATCACTTTAGAAGTTTCACAATGGTGGCTCCCATGGAAGTTTGGTGAGCAGTCAGTGCTAACTGTAATTACAATGAATTGAAGTCATTTAGAGTCGTTTTTTTAGTAGTTTACCAGCACATCTGAGGTAAATGTTGATGTTTTGGATAATTCTGTCTCATTTCCACTCTCGCTGTGTCTTTACATTGTTCATATTAGAAAATGAATTAACAGCTACATGCTAGCTAGCTACAGTTTTAGCCTCATTTTAATTTAATAAATTCACACACTCGCCTGGTGGCCTAACAGTTTCCTCATGGCTTCCCTCAGCTCACTTGTACTGATCTCTCCATCACCGTTAGTGTCAAACTGCCGCAAAAATGTAAAAAAAAAAAAAAAAGTAAAATAAAAATGATATAAATATGAGTTATGAAGAATATGCTTTATATCACAGTAGTAGTGTGTATTTTTTCTCCTCACCTCCCTGAAGGCGTTTCTGAGCTCCTTCACTCCAATCATATCTGCTGTTTCTGCCAAAAGCTTCGGTCCCATCAGACCCACAAAGTCATCGAAGTCCACATGACCTCCCACTAACGCGCGCGCACGCACACACACACACACACACACACACACACACATCAGCCTTCCAAAGCCATCCACTTTCACATGACCTCACAGTGACACAACACTACAATCACAGACTCACGGTTCATGTTGAACTGTTGGCTCAGTTCGATCAGCTCCATTTCAGTGGGCATGTAGCCCATCGTCCTCATACAGTTCCCCAGGTCTTTACAGCTGATAAAGCCGTCCTTATCTTTATCAAACTCTTTAAAGGCTTCACGGAGTTCTACACACACACACACACACACACACACATACACACACAGAAACAAACAATGTGAACTTATTTTAAACCTCGCACTAAGTAAACTAAGTAAACACAACTAAGAATAAATGCAAGATGCTAACTATATATAATCATGTCCATTACACACTTGCTATAATCACACTATTATAATATAATTACACACTCATTATAATCACACACTCACTATAAACACACACTCTCTATAATCACACTATTATAATAAGATCACACACACTGTAATCACACTATTATAATATAATTACATGATCGTATTAGAATCGTCTTAATTACAAGATCGTATTAGATCGTAACAGAATTAATACAATCACACACTCTATAATCACACTCTCACTATAATCACACACTCTATAATCACATTCACTATAATCACACACTCTATAATCACACTCTCACTATAATCACACACTCTATAATCACATTCACTATAATCACACACTCTATAATCACACTCTCACTATAATCACACACTCTATAATCACATTCACTATAATCACACACTCTATAATCACACTCTCACTATAATCACACACTCTATAATCACATTCACTATAATCACACACTCTATAATCACACTCTCACTATAATCACACACTCTATAATCACATTCACTATAATCACACACTCTATAATCACAC
>JANDJT010000190.1:356407-374341 GCA_024331685.1 Stegophilus panzeri | reverse complement strand
GTGTGTATGAGTGTATGCATGAGTGTGTAAGATAATGCACAAGTATTTGACGTGTGTGTATGAGTGTGGGAGTGTGTGTATGAGTGTGTGAGTGTGTGTATGAGGGTGTGTATGAGGGTGTGAGTGTGTGTATGAGGGTATGAGGGTGTGTACGAGGGTGTGTATGAGGGTGTGAGGGTGTGTATGAGGGTATGAGGGTGTGTATGAGGGTGTGAGTGTGTGAATGAGGGTATGAGGGTGTGAATGAGGGTGTGAGTGTGTGTATAAGGGTATGAGGGTGTGTATGAGGGTGTGTATGAGGGTGTGAGGGTGTGTATGAGGGTGTGAGTGTGTGTATGAGGGTATGAGGGTGTGTATGAGGGTGTGAGTGTGTGTATGAGGGTGTGAGTGTGTGTGTATAAGGGTATGAGGGTGTGTATGAGGGTATGTACGATGGTGTGTATGAGGGTGTGAGGGTGTGAGGGTGTGTGTGTGTGAGTGTGTGTGTGTGTGTGTGAGGGTGTGAGGGTGTGAGTGTGTGTGTGAGTGTGTGTATGAGTGTGTGTATGAGGGTGTGAGTGTGTGTATGAGTGTGTGAGGATGTGTATGAGGTTGAGTGTGTGTATGAGTGTGTGTATGAGTGTGTGAGTGTGTGTATGAGGGTGTGAGTGTGTGTGTGAGTGTGTGTATGAGTGTGTGAGTGTGTGTATGAGGTTGAGTGTGTGTGTGAGTGTGTGTATGAGTGTGTGTATGAGTGTGTGAGGATGTGTATGAGGTTGAGTGTGTGTATGAGTGTGTGTATGAGGGTGTGAGTGTGTGTATGAGTGTGTGTATGAGTGTGTGAGGATGTGTATGAGGTTGAGTGTGTGTATGAATGTGAGTATGAGTGTGTGAGTGTGTGTATGAGTGTGTGAGTGTGTGTATGAGTGTGTGAGGGTGTGTATGAGGTTGTGAGTGTGTGTATGAAGGTGTGTATGTGTGTATGTGGGTGTTACATACCATTTTTAAAATTGTTTTAGTTTTCTGTTTCCATCAAGACAGTTTATATTGATTATTATTAAATCATAACTCTTTAGCTCCCTCTTGTGTCACTGAAGATTTTACGCAGAACCCTACAACAGAACGGTTCTCTTTTAAAGGTGTTTTCAAGTAGAGCTGCAAAAAAAACCACTTAACTATCCACAGAACCTATAAGGAACCCTTTCTGTAAAAGAGCGTGTAACCGTTTTGAACCATGCATGTGCCAAAGTCACAGCCATATAATAAATTAACTAGGCAGCATTTTAATTTTTGAAAAATATAGAATTTGTCGTTTTAATGTCTCTAATTATAATCTTTAACTATGTAAATTAAAAACAGATTTTCTGTGCACTGTCTTTTGTAATGCATAGATAATGTTTCTAAAATGGCTACAACATTATTTCCAAAATATTTTTGTTTAAATAGTAAAAAATGATTTTATTACATAAATTAAGTTTTATAAATAGTATGCAAATCAGGTTTATTGTCAGAATTTACAGACTTTCAGCTGTTTGCGATGAACAAATCAAACAAAAGCGATTGAAATAGTTTGAAACAACGAATGCTTCAAGTGTTTTCCCCAAATTCAACTGAAAATGCAACTTATAATGATTTCTCCAGTCTCAAAATTATTCAACCCCTTCATGACGAGCATCTTTAGTACTTAGTAGAGCTCCTTTAGCTGATATGACCTGCTGCAAACGAGATGCAGATCTTCTCCAGCGTTCCTGAGGAATCTTCTCCCGTTCCTCATGAGCAATGGCCTTCAGTTCAGTAATATTCTTGGGTTTGTGTGCTGCAACCGCCTTCTTCAAATCCCACCAGAGATTTTCTATGGGGTTCAGGTCAGGTGACTGTGATGGCCCTGTAGACTCTTCCAGGACTTCTTCTGCAACCGAGCCTTGGTGGAATTTGAGGTATGCTCGAGATCAGTGTCCTGTTGGAATGTCCAATGACGCCCAGGCTTCAGCTTCCTCACAGACGGCATGAGGTTTTCTCCTAGGATTTCCTGATACTTTCCTGAATCCATCTCGCCTTCCACACGCTGCAGGTCTCCAGTCTCAGAGGATGCCGAGCAGCCCCAGAACCTAAAACTGTTTATTGATATTTTGTATTTGTTAATATTTTTTAAATGTATATCTTGTATAGGTATTTGTGTATAGTTATCTTTGCTCATTTTTCTCTGGGATGTGTGATTGTGATTTTCACTTTAATGTACTTTAATAACCTGTAGCCATGAAGTCATGATGTCATCTGTTATCTACTACAAGCCCGTCCACTTTTCGTGGTGCATGATGGGACAGGTGAGTGCACACAGGGTCCACACTTAAGGTGGCGTTTCCTTATTTTATACCATCTGCAGTTTGAGTAGTTTATAACATTGTGTAACACTGTAGCTTATGCAAAGTGATACAGAGTAGGGGTGTGTGTGTGTGTGTGTGTGTGTGTTATGCAATACATTTTATTTTAGGAACAGATTTCACAGCCAGTACAAATTCTGCTGCTGGTGTTTTCAACTCTCAAATCCCAATCAGCATGTAGAGAAGGAGAAGAAGCAGAGTCCATCTCCAGATCTCAGTCAGGCTTTAATACGAGACACTATTTTACCAACAACACACGCTGAGAGATGACATCGTTCCCCAGGACCTAATTTACATAATGGCTGTTCATTTAGTCAGGATCTAGTTTACTGCGGCGTGTGTTTCAGTATAGGATAATCTCTCTCTCTCTCTCTCTCTCTCTCTCTCTCTCACACACACACACACATACACACACTCCTGTACCACGAAGATCAATGATCATCTTCCAATGATCTTCCATTTGATTTAATCTAATGTCAGAAATGCTGAACTATGACGTGTTAAGAACACTGAAGTCACATTACGCTTGTGCATGAACTATAGAATAAATGCAGCGTGACAGAGTCAGAGCTTTATCTACCCCAAAACAACCGAATGTTTGGAAAATGTGTCTTTCACGGAGATATGACCAGTTAGAAAAGTCAGGCATCAGGCATCATTAGGAACCACACAATCCATTAAACCACCATCACAGACCATTAGAAACACATTAAAACTCATTAGGAACTTGTAGAAATCTCTAACGGTTTAGAGTGATTTTTTTCAGCAGGGCAGTACACAACATGGCCTCGCTCACTCACTCACACCTTCAGGAGAATATAAACTCACAATCAAACAAACAGCATGTTTCTGGAGGCAGGAGGAAACTGGGGAACCTGGAGGAACCCAGAAGAACCACACACAAACAAGAGGAGAGTAGCTTTCTGAGCAGTTTTCTAGTATAAAATCACAATTAGAAAATGAACCAACATACTGATATGAAGTTTCTAGCCAACACTGAGTAGCTAGTTATCTACCTGACTAGCTAACATGCTAATGCTAGTGGTCAAAAGAGTTTATGGTTTATATGACTTTATGTAGCTGAAACGAGAAAATGCACCAACATGCTAGTATCAAGGAAGTGTCACCAGGTTTTACTAGCAAAGTGCATTCCAATGACAGTGAGTGCTTCTCATTTCTTATTTGTGGATCCTCGTTTCCCTTCCTCGCGTCTTAGCGCCACTCCCTTAGGATGTGAGGGAAGGATGCAAGGATGAGATGTGAGGAGAGAGGAATCGAAGCAAGTCGAATGGAATATCCGACCGATCGATTTCCGGGTCACAGGCTGGAGGGCGGAGGAGCGAGGAAATGAGGAAGCATTAACCTGAGTATTGAGAAGCACCCAATAACTAGCTAGGGGAGGAAAAAATAAGCTCCACCCACCAGCTGTTTGAACCATTGAAATTCCTTTTATCTGCAAGATCAAGCTGCTCAGAACGGTTTTGTGGTCGCTGGGTGAAGGAGGCATTAGTGGGTAAAGCAGAGCTACGTATTTGACTGTTTTCTCCTCGGATACCATCAAGAAGCCTGGCTGATTTATAACAGCATGTTTTAACTACGTGTATTAACCATGAACACTAATGTCGACAAGAGAAAAGTGAAGTAAAAGAATGGGGGAATGTGGTTAAAAAATATATATATATTAATGACTGCTGTCCACCACTAGAGGGCATCAGAGACATTTTGGCTTCAATTGTTTCTCTCTGACATGATGTCTAAAGTATGTACAGTATTTTTTTATTAAACAACAACAAAAAAAAAAATCAATGAGCATGCACACACACGCACACACGCACAGAAGGTTGTACAACCGGCTCTTTATTAAACACACATCATGGCTCAGCCATAGCAAAAATAACATCAAAGAAACACAGAAAGTCAGAACGTCAGCATAAAACCCGTCACAAACCCGCTCGGCTGCAAATGTCACACAATGCTAGAAAAAAGCCACCGATTGCGAAACGGCGTGTGCGGATCGACTCGGGTCCTTACAAAAGGAATGTACGAGTAGCACAGAACAAACGAAGCGGTCACCCACTGAAGCGCCTGAATGAGCTGAAAGTTCTGCTTTGTTTATATCTACACTGTAAACTTCGAAGTGTGCTTCTGTACAAGACGCTGCGTTCAAATACAGTCGTGCGTCATCGTGTTCACGAGAAAGATTCGCACGGCATAGTGTTCACAACTTCTCAACACAAAATGTACTGCAGCAGAGAGCTGTGCGAGGTTTTTAAAACAATAAATAAAATGGCGGCTCACCATAGTCCTGTTAGCGGTTGATGCTAAGTGTAATTACAGTGTCAATTTAACCATCCGGAGTCTTTTTCCAAACATTTACCAACACATCTGAGGTAAATGTTGATGTTCCAACTGTCACTGTCTACTTTTTAGCTAGCTAAGTCACTAGCCTCAGTCGTTAGCTAGCTTATACTCCGTGTCCTGTAACATACTGTTCGTTCTCAACATCGTCTTCCCACAGCGAAAACACAGATTCACAAGCTCTATTTGAACGCAGCTAGAAATACAAAGCGCTTCAAACTGATGCTAAAACTGATCGTAATATTAAAGAGAATGTTGCAAAGCAATATTTTTGTGTTGATAAACGACCTGTTGCTAGTGTTTTACCTCATGAAATGTATTCATTTGTTTTTACACAATCTGCTCCTGTGTTTCAATACTCTTTGTCCACTTCCCCTACTGACCTGAAAGCCCACGACACGTTTATTACACATCAGGAAACGTAGCTGAATTGATTCTCCTCAGAAATACCTCGCTAAGTCGCTAGCGTAGCAACTAATTACTTTGCTAACTCGTACAATATTATTTAGAAATGTTTTTAAAGTGACCAAAGACATTCGTACATAGTGTAGTTACATCAGTTTATTGACTAGCTGGCTAAACAACTAGCATACTGACTAGCTTGTGTGCTAATTACGGACATTTCCTAGCTCTGTTCTAGTAAATAATCAAGTGTGTAAGTATATAGTGTGCGAGTTTTTGGGCTAGAGCCCAAAGGGAAGTGGACGAGGAGCGTGTGTTAAAAACAGTATTATAACACAGTCTTTACGCTACATGTGTGTCTGTATAAACACTGAATAAACAGGTCGTAAGGAAGTCGCTAGCGTCTGCGTCAGCGCACGGTTGTTTATTGTCCTTCTGACACAGAGAGAAAATACAGTATATATATTTATTCTTATATATATGTACACTTTCCGTTCAGTCACACGCCGGAGTGTTAAAAAAAAAGTGCAGCGTGAACGCTTTAGACGTGATGCTTCCGACCTGAAAAGTGCTATACGGTCAGAATTTCATAAGTTTGTACACCCTGGCCTGTACCTTTAATAAACACTTAGACTGGATCTGATCTGTAAACATTTATGTACAGAAAATGTGCAAGAAATATTGTTCACCTCAGATCTGTCTCTCTACCTGTCTCTCTCTCTCTCTTTTTCTGTCTTTCAGCTGTAATGATGCAATCGTGTGCTCATCTCTCGACTGCTTATATACAGAAAATTTCCAAATCTGTCATCCTGATCATTTATTTCAGTTCTATTTTACTGCCCGTTACTCATCTCTCTCTCGCCCCCCATCCATCTCTCTGACTTTCTCTCTTTTTCTCTTTCTTCAGTTCTTTTTCTATTTTGAGGAAATGCTGAACCATCAGGAAACATTTGTGTAAAGAAATGTGCAGGTCGGATTATTCACCTCAGCACCGTTTCTCATCTCTCTCTCTCTCTCTCTCTCTCCCTTTCCACGCACATGCAGTATATCTCTATCTATTTCTCTCTTTTTCCTCACTCTCACTCTTCTCTAGTCTTCCTTCATCAGCATTTATGTATGTCTATAAAAATGTGCTTTCAGTTAATCGATTAACTGTTAAAAATGCGAGTGGGACTGGTTTTTTTTTTTGTTTGTTTTTTTAATCGCAGTCCCAGTTATTTTTATTTATCTGCTATATTAAAGCCCTGCTCATGTGTATACAGATATTTTGGAAAATAGTAATTTTTTTACTCTGTGTTTTGATCTGTTCACACAAAAACTGCATTCTGGGCCACTGAAACCGAAGTGTTTTGAAAAGGTGGACACATTTTTTTTTTTTTTAATTTTCAGTGTTTTTTGTTTTCTTTTTGTACATGAACAAGAACTTTTTTGTTGTTTTGGGGAGAACTTCACAGCGTGATGCTGCACGTGTTCACTGCGCGTGTTACGAACGTGCTAGGACTTGGTTTAACGCGGCTGATGATCACGTTGTTGGTCTGTGCGCTGTAATTTCTTGTGTGATGACGTGTTTGCAGTTTAATCTTACTTCGTGTATCTGATCTGCGCTGTACTGCTCCTGAATCCATGCAGATTTAGGATAAGAACCCGGAGAACATGCTGCAGTTCCACGTGGTCAGTGCCACGCATATCAATCTCCACGTTTGTCATTTGGTTGTTTTTGTTTTTTCTTTTCATTTGGTCATGTTGGTATTTTTCTGCATTTCTCCTTCTCTAATGCTATTCTTGAGGTTTTGACGGAACAGTTTATGACGTGACATCACTGCGCCAGTGTGATCATGTGATCGTTTTCAATCGTTTTCGTCTGGATGAAGGGATTTTTCGAAGAACGCTGTTTGTGTGGACGGGAAATCTTATTTTAAAATACGTTTTCAAAAATACCTGTATATATTTGGACAGACAACGCCTTTGTTGTAAATCTGTTATTCGTTTAAAACAAAGGCGACCCTGAAGAGGATAAAGCGTTTGCTGAAGAGAAAGTAAATGCCGTAAACGAGCGCGAGTGATCAGCGGCTTCTCTTTCTAGCGTGAGCTTCATGTGACTGCGTGCTAAATCTCTCTCTCTCTCTCTCTCTCTCTCTCTCTGTCCATCCATCCACCTCTATCTTTTATGAACAGACTGGACCACGAGGCATCGTCTGGAAACACTTATGTACAAAAGATGTGCGTACACTTTACTGCCTGTTCTCCTTCTCCTTCTCTTTTTCTTTCTTCCTTTCCATTTGTTTTCTTTGAGCAAATACTGAAGCACTAGAAAACACGCATGTAACAATTTCCCTCAGTTCTCATAATCTCTTTTCATCTATCCATCATTTAGTCTCTTTCTCTCTCCGTCTTTCTGACGAGAGAGTGAATTGTAAAAATCTGTACATAAAAATGTGTGTTCTGGCTTGTCCCCTCACTGCTCTGTTACTCGCCCCTCCTCTACTGTCTCTCTCCATTCTTCTTTCTGTCTCTCTCTCTCTCTTTCTCTGTGACACTTCATCGGGAAACCCTTATCTGCAGAAAAATGTGCATTAAGTTGTTCTCCTTCCAACCATCTATCCATCCCTCTCTCCTTCTCTGTTTCTATTTCGTCTTTTCTACTATACTGACTGATTTGTGAAAATCTATGTACATAAAAATGTGGGTTTTTTCGCTTCAGTTCTGTCTCACTGCTCTGTTATCATCCGTCTTACTCTCCCTCTCTCTCTCTCCATCACTGACTCTGTCTATCTCTCGCTCGTTCTCTCATTTCAGGAGAGAGTGAACTGTGACGCTTCATAAGGAAACACTTATGTACAGTAAAATGTGGAAGTCATCAGCTTCACTTCACTGTTATGACTCATCGATCTTTATCTCCAGCTCTCTATCCCTCGTTCCACCCGTCTCTCTCTCTCCATACATCCATCGCTCTCTCTCTCTCTCCATCTCAGCGTCCCGGAGTGAAGATGTAGTCGAGTGCCTGTCTCTCGGCCGCCGCCACGTTCGGATGCCACAGATCCACCATGAACACGACACGGGGTCCGTCTTCTGGAGCGCCTGATCTCACACACACACACACACACACACACACACAGATGAAGGTACAGGAACCAGAACAGCGACTACACTGATACTTAAACATCACACAGACATTATGATCTCGAGGTTCACTGTTAAAGGTCTGGAGTGTATTTACATTCCTTCATTCTTTTTGGATCAATTAAAGAATCGAATCAGTTCATCTGCTGGTTACAATCATCGTTCCATATCAATCCCACTAACACTAAACCACTCGCTCCTGAGATATCTAAAGCTAAACAGAATCTCAGACGGACGGAAAACACACTTGGTAGCCTAGGCATAAAAAATTCAGATACGATTTTTCCTTTCTCTCTCTCCCTGCGTTCCTGTGCTGTGACCTCTCCCACCGTCCAACATGACTCGGAAGTTAGCAGTGCATTCTGGGTAAGCTGTACTCTTGAGGTCTACAGCGATGTCCGTTTGTGTCTCACCATCGTGGAAGGCTGTGTGGAGGAACGAGTCATCAAACAGCAGACAGTTTCCCTCAGACCAGCACTGCGGCTCGCCCCCCACCACCAGCTCACAGTGAGGGGGCACCTTCAGCCCTAAACACACACACACACACACACACACAGATCTGCAGGTCAACTCACACACTATTATTAAAAATAATAAATAAAGCAATAAAAATTCAGCTTTGTTATATCTGCAGCACCATTACATCATTTCCCTCTGATTATCTATCTTTCTTTCTATCTATCCTTCACTGTGAACCTGATATAAAGACGAAATGTCCAAAGCACTTCCATTACAGACAGTACGAACTAAGGAAACTACGTAAAAAGAATGGAAGCGTAAGAGGGCGAGTCGCTGAGCGTAGATTTGAGGACGCTCACACTTCCATCGAAGCTTGACGTCACCTCAGAACATTCAGAAACCCACAACAGAGCAATCTAAAGCACAGGCTGTCCCAGACGTCTCCACACAGGAGACAGGAGACGGTGTACACCAGCACCACGTCGGTTCTGCCTTCGTCACTGGATGCTGGTGGACGTCCGCTTCTTCTCGGTCGCTCTGCAACACTTCCAGTCTTTTCGAATTTGTTAATAAGTTTGGTGACAGTGTCATGTGTGTGATGTTTGTGTCATGCTTCCTGTTAAAATCCATCGCGACCTCGCAACAGCTTCCCGATCCAGCCATGAGAAGGATTTCGATACGGTCATTAAAAGTTATCTGGAAAATTTATATATAATATAATATCTAATATAGACCAAGTATGAACCATTTTGCTAAAAAGTGTTAATGGAGACTTTTAGGACACGCTGTGGGACTGAGTCGTCTCTCACCGCGCGACGCGACGTCCAGGATGAACAACCCGGCTGTTGATGATAACGGGAACTATTCAAATAAAATATAGCTAAAATAACACAAGGCTGTTTTCCGCTAACTTGTTATGACTAAATTGTAATAAATTAGCTACGTAGCTACAATATATGTGGCGTGTCGCTAGCACCATATTATCCTGCCTCCTCTGGTTTATTTTATTCTCTGACCAGCAACTCAGTGAGTAGATATAATGAATCATCTACCCAAAAACCAGGTTGTGCAAGTGATCCAGTAACACACTTTCACTGTCATCTCTCTCTCTCTCGCGCGCACACACACACACACACACACACACACCGCTTTGACACATAAAAAAATTATCACAATACAAACTATGTCTGATCTACTAACACACTTTCTCCCTGTCCTCTCACACACACACACACACACACACACACACACACACACACACACGCGCGCGCGCGGTGCGAGTCTCACCCAGGTGGCAGCGCAGGCGGACGTTGGTGGGTCCGTAGTGCTCGGTGATGGTGGCTCCGGGGCTGATGACGGAGAAGCAGGCATTTCCGAACACGTTGTTGGAGATGAAGGTGCGCAGTTGTCCCAGGACCCTCCAGGTGCGCGGGCAGCGGCGAGCATTCAGCGCCAGCGTTGTGCCCTGGTTCACCAGGTAGAAGGTCCACCAGTGTCCCCGTGGCGTGCTATTAGCCTTCCAGCCGGGCGCCAGGGGCGGGGGCGTGCGGTACACGCTCTCGAACTCGGCCAGCAGGGCGGGGAAACTTCTCTCCAACAGCTCCACGTCGTGCTTCTGCGCATCGCGAGAGAAAAACGGAGCTGACGGCAGATCGGGCAGGAAGAACACCTCCGCCTTCTGGATGGACGGACGATTACACAGACGATAGCGGTCCTGCTCACGCACACCTTTATGCACACGCCCCATACCTGTAGATCAATAAAATAATAATAATAATAATAATAATAATAATAATAATACAAATAATAATAATTAACCACTTTCTAGTAAAACAGCAGCAAAATAAATCAATAAACATTTGTAGAAATGGTCACATACAAATTTGGTAATAATCTATTATTATAATTTTAAATGACTTAATACATAGTTATATATAAAAAGCTATACACACACACAAACACACACACACTGACCTGCCCATGTGTAGCGTTTAGCGTAGTCCTGTAGATTGTGGTAAAGTCGTTGGTTAAATCCGTTGCCGGGCCGCGAGCACCGGAAACACTCGGGTGATTGACAGTACGCAAAGCCGTTCAGCTCCTCCTCGCTGGCCCCGCCCCCTTTTCTGACTCCACCCAGTGTAGGGCGGAGTTTTGCTGACGAGAGTTCAGGCGGGCTGGAGCGAGACTCGGGTGTGTAGGAGGCGTGTTCACAGCCCACACGGTAACAGTACCATATAAACAGCAGAACTAAACACAGCACCGTGCCCAAAGCCCCGCCCTCACACTCCCGCACGGCCTGCACCCAGTCCCGCATCCAATCCATCACACACACACACACACACGCTCTGATCCTCTCAATATGGGATCTGTCAATCACACACGCCAGACAGAGCGTCCAATCTTCTCGGTGATTTTCTGAGCTGTGTGTTCATACTGGAGCAGGAGAAGTATGTGTGTGTGTGTGTGTGTGTGTGTGTGTGTGTGCCGGTGTCCAGATGTTTCAGGATTTCACCACAGCGCACCTGGAGGAGGAATAAGACACATTTTAAAGTGACACACACACACACACGGCTGCAGAGAGGCATTTGAGATTCAGTTGTTGTAGACACCTCCGCAATGTACTGTGTAAAACCATGAGTCATGTTCAAATGCTCTCTCTCTTTCTGTCTCTCTCTCTCTCTCACACACACACCCATCTCCCTCTCCTATCTTCTCTTTCTCTCCATCCTTCCTCTCCCTCTTTTCCCTCAATCCCAATTTTTCAATATGCTTCTCATCTTTTCTCATTTTCTTCCTCTTTTTCATTTCCTCTCTCCCTCTCTCATCCTTACTCTCTCTACCTCTTTCTCTCCATCTCTCTTTTCCCTTTATCCCAGATTCTCTCCATCCTTCTTTCCCCCTTTCACTTCCGTTCTAGCTTCACCTCTACTTCCTTTACTTCTTCCCACCTTCTCTTCCTCTCCCCCTCTTTCTTTCATTGTCCCTCTTTCCACATCCCTCTGCCCCCTCTCATTCCGTCTCTCACTTTGATCTTTACTCCAAATTCTCTCCATCCCTTTTACTCCCTTTCTCGTCCCTTCTTCCCTCCTTCCAATTTTCTCTCTTCCTCTCCTCCTATTTCTGTCTCTTCCTCTAAAGCTTTCTATACCTTACCCTCTTCTTTTCTCTCCCATCCTTATTCCCTCCTTTTCCATTTCGCTTCCTCTTTCTCATCCCTCTCCGTCTCTCCGTCCTCTCCTCTTTTCCTTCTTTCTCTACCCCTTTTCTCCCTATTCTCATCTTCTCCACCCTTCCCTCCATCTCTATCTATACCTTTTCTTTCTCACTCGTCTTCTCCTCTATCCCTCATTCACCCTTTCTTTCTTCCTCCCTCTCTCTAAATCGTTAGCTCTCTTTCCATTCCCCCAATTTACATTTTCTACTTGTTTCTCTTCCTTATTCTCTCTCTTTCCCTCTCTCAATCATTCTCTCTTCCCATCCTCTTGTTCTCTTTCTCTCCACTTTCCTTTCCCCGTATTTTCTACCTCTTTCATCATCCCTCTACCACTCCAACCATCTTTCTCCTCCTCTTTCACTCCATCCTCCTCCCTCTCCCACTCTTTCTCCCTCCATCATTACCGGTGTCAGTCCCTCCCTTCGTTGCTGTATTCAACGCTCTGTCGTTTGTCCTCCATTAACAGGGCAGCTGATGGACAGAGAGAGAGAGAGAGAGAGAGAGAGAGAACAGATTCAGATTTTCTGCAGTCTGTGTACACACACATACACACACACACACACACACACAATCATCAGCACTGATCATTACTAATAATAATGCATCAATAACAACACAAAGCATGTGTCTAAAAGTGTATTAATACATGGATAAGACAATACTGTACAGTATATGAAGTGTAATAGAGTGTAAACAGTGGATCTGTCACCCCACCTGTCCTGCTGCATGGATAATAAACCCCGCAGTGCAACACCAAACCCCGATTATTCACCACAAAAATCCGCCTCACAAACACTGTCTCTGATCCTCCGCGCTGGTTTCAGTAATAATCCGAATATTTACAGCCTTGCAGCCTGCGTGATGAACAAACAGCGCACATAACATAACGCGCATAACGCGCAGACATTTCCGAAGACACCGAAACCAACCACGACTAAGCGACTCCCTCATCAAGAACCACAAATCCCATGATGCACTGCGCGCACAGGAGACTTTTCCACCGAGAGACGTGATTATTAAAAACACACAACAGAAGCAAAAGGACCGTGTTTTTTTTCCATTTATTTGCTAACTTTATATCACCAAGTTTGTTTATAAATGTTTAAAATTGCTACAAAAACATGGCGTTCTTCATGACATGAAGATTAAAAAGTGTAAACTTGTGTTTACGCCTCGGCGCGCGTTCAAGTTGCCGAGGCTCTAAACAACTAAAGCAAAATGGCGGCTGTAGTTTTTATACAGATAAATAACACACATTACCATTTTTATTTACTCTGGATTTTGCGTTTACGGGTTGAACTACAAAGCTGCATGTAAAAACTGTTAGGGACGAATTTATATTTTATTTTTCTACGATTAACGAGTTGTTGGTTGGTACACGTTAATGATTTGTTGGCTTACCATGTACTACAGGGACCTATTTCCGGGTTTTAAGCACGTGACCACGCCCTATGCAACGTCACAGCTTATAGCGTCTCATAAAACGTCACTAACATAAAGTTTTTCGATATGTTAAAGAATCTGTCTCAAATCATACACTATAGTGTTACACTCTGCACTGTGTAAAGAACCGGGATGCTTGTGGTTTAGTAATGCCTCAAATCGAACGCTAAGGTTTTGCGCTAAACGGAAATGATAGCGCTACAGAGTTACCTGAACAGTCCAAAATGGCCGCCCTAAATATTCTATTCCCATTTTAGGTTTTCGGTCTATCAAACTTCTCGTAAGGTGCATCAACCTTTTGCATAAAATGTGACAGTGGCATTGCTGGCATCCATCTTTCTTTTCTCTGTGGGTTTTAGTACACCATCCAGGTATTAACAGCGTATCTGTTTACCGAGGTGAACACACTACACTAAAAGTAAACAAAATACATCACTTGAGATATATATCATTTGTAATCAATGTACAACAAAAAGCAACATTATATACTGTTTGTTACATTTCTGGATCACAAATATATTTCTGTCCCACTGTGTTGTGTTACACAAAACAAACTTTTCAAGGTGACTGATTTGTAAAACTGGGCCAATTTAATAAACACAGTATCTCACTTGAAGTTGTTGAACTGTCCTTTCACCTACTTTTTCATATGAGTTGAAATCATTGCAAATTTTACTCCAGGCATTCTTTGTCTTGTTTTCAGTTGATGAGTCATACTATGTGTATATGTCAATAATTGAGTGGACACAATTTATTTCAAGAGATTTTTTTCAAATTCACAGAAATTCTTTGAACGTTTTCTTTTACCTTTGTCCATTGTTTGGCTGGGATGATTTACTCCAGTTCCATACAAAGCTACTGTTTGTTAGGGTTCCATCCCTGGTTTTTTCAAGTGTCCTCACATCAGCACTATGTGCACATCATTAAACTAATCAGGCTTCCCAAAGAGTAGCTGATAAGTCCTTTGTCTGTGACTCCCTAGTTTAGAAATAATTAATCTCAAGTTAAGAAATATCTTAAAAGCCTTTTTTTTGTTTGGATTAATTTAAGTGGAATTAGCCTAGTTTTGACTTAATTTAATCCCTGTCTGGGAAACCACCCCTGTAAGATTTAACTAATCCTTGTCAGTGTTAATTCTGTACTGTAAATGCCAATCCAATACTGTAAAAATTAATTAAAAAACATCTAGGACTTTATTCTGTATTGTAATTGTCAATCAAACATGTAAGTATTAATTAACAAAGAACTAATTAAGAACCGGTGCCAGGAGAACAATCTCCTCCTGAATGTCATCAAGACAACACAAAGGAGTTGATAGTGGACTTCAGCACGAAGCAGGAGAAGAACTACCACCCCCTTAGGACAAAATGTAGAGACTGGACCGTTTTTGGGACCTTGGTGTTCACATCACTCAAGACCCTGGTGAAGAAGGTCCGTCAATGTCTGTATCACCTTAGACGCTTAATCTTCCCTTTAACGTCGTAAAGAACTTCTACTCCTGCAGAATTGAGAGCATCCTGACGAGAAGCATCACGACCTGGTTTGGGATCAGCACCAAGCAGGAGAGGCGGCTCTCCAGAGGGCGGTGTGATCAGTTGAGCGTACCAGTGTTGTGGAATCTTCATTAGCAAAAATAAAAGTTTCTGAGTCTCGAGGTTCTCGAGATGGCAAAAAGAGATTCGACTTTTATTACCCATAGTAACAAGAGCTGAGTCGGTTTGCAAAGCGACTGCCTTGGCACAATCATAGCTCATGTATATATACTATCAGGGCCGTCGCTAGTGGGGTGAAAGGTGGTGACAATTATAGGGGCCCCACTAAATCCAGTAGTATTTATATTACAGTAGTAGAAGTATATATATATTACAGCTTCAGCTTGTATGCCTGAGAGTTTAATGAAAACCATAAAAACATGCAACTTCGTGAAAGAAGTTTTCCAAATGAAACCCCCCCCCGTTTGTTTGGATAACTCACGGGGAAAGTATAGATTTGCGTATCACAAGGATTAGAGACCTGCTGGCTGCTGATGTGATGTGTTTCAAGATAATGATACTGTCACGAAAACCCGAATACAACTCACTTCTCTTGGATGGATACATGTATTAGCTTTATTTAATAATATATATAATATGCAGTAGCATATTATCTTCATCAAACATGAAGACAAGGAGTCATTTAACTGGTTTTATTTTACCTTGGACTGCATTATTTTCAATTTCTGAATGTTCACTTCACCTGTAGACACCAGACTGACTGGAAAGACATTTTATTTTACTAATTCATTAATTTCTTGTCTTTTGTTATTATTTTATTAGTTTGTCTTGAGGACTTTAAACAATGTTTCAAAGTTATTGATGGTTCAATGCCACTGTTTTGATGTCATGTTTATATAAACATTTAACCTTTGACATAATAGTATTACCATGTTCTGTTACAAGTAAATAAGCTGTGACAAAGTAATATGATATTAATCTTTTAAAATAATATGTAGATGTGGGCCTCCTTGACCATATCTTATACCGTATATGATATGGATGGAGGGCGGTGGGGTCCACATCAATATATTTTCAGGGGTCCAGAACTCCTGAGCTTTGGTCCGGCTACAATCTTAAAACAATGATGTTTTCTTCTAATCACATTTCTCTCATCTCGACATTTCTTCGTATCTTATCTATAACTGAGGCACCAGCACAGCCAGCTTAATTTTTTTCTCACGAAAAAGTTATTTTACTGATTTGCGTACAGACTCAGTATCTCTAAGCAGGTGCAGAGAGAGAGACTGCTCTGAGAAATGACAGAACAAGCCTAGAAGAAAAAGATACACTTTCCACTGGAGGAGCGTACACGCAGTGAGTTCACACGCTCGTCACACCAGCTTCATCCTAGTCCATTGCTGCATCTTCTCTAACACAGGTGGTTATCAGTACTTGCACATTTGCGTACACAGGCCTTTGTGTACGACATTCTGTATTCATCTAACTTCTGCAGTTTGAGCAATAGTCCACTCATAAAGCTCGGCAGTAACAGTGGATACACACTAAGAAATGAGAAATAACAAACTAGCACGCTAGGAAGAAAAAGATACAAACTGCGAGTGAGAAATGTGTGCTCAATGATTTCCCACAAGCTGGAGTTACATCAGTGTGTCCTAGTTTCACCTAACATTCACTTATTATCTTCTGATTAATAAAATATTCCATGTACAATTACAACACAATCATGTTTAAATGCTGGTTTAACATTAAGTCACTCTCTCTTCATGATTGAAATACGTTTTAAAGTCATTATTAGGCCTTTGATGGATTAAAACCTTCCTTATCACTCTGATTGTTTTAACGTTTGATTAGACCTGATGGATTACATAATAATTATATTTAAAACAGAGTCTGTTCGAAGAAATTCTTCTATACCCTGCACACTGAGCTCACTGACCTGCAGTCCATCTACAGCAAGCTGTGCTGGATCAAGGCCAGGAAGACGTGAAGGACTTCACCCATCCGGACAGCTGACTCTTCTCTCTGCTGGGGTCGGGGAAGCACTACTGCTTCTGCTTCCATAAGGTCCATAACAGATAGGGACAAACTTCAGTTTTATGTCCATTCTGTTTTTCTATTTCCCCAGACAGCTGTAAAAAGCATTTCACTGCACGTCATATTGTGTACGGTTGTGTTTGTGACCAATACAGTTTGAATTGCAGGTGTTAATTCTGTTCTGTAAGTGTTAATTCAATCTTGTAATGACTAATTAAACTCTGCAGGTGTTTGTTAAGTACTGTAAGTGTTAATCCAACACTGTAAAAATGCATGAATGGTATTTATTCTGTACTACCAGTGTTGATAGAGGAAGGGAGAGGACAGAAGATAGGAGAGAGAGATAGGAGTGTGTGTGTGTGTGTGTGTGTGTGTGTGTGTGGTTACAGTGTGATGTGGGTTATCAACATCATATGTAAAACAGGACAAACAACAAAATACAAACACAATTATTCTATCTGTTCTTGCTCATTTGCATATTTAGGCAGAGAGGGGGTGTGGCTTGTTCCCCCGCCCCCCGGGTGCACTTCTGAGGAGTGTGTTTGGAGTGTGTTAGAGTGTTAGTGTGTGTCAGATCGCAGACATGTCCCGCAGGAGGAAGGATCGCCTGCGAGCAGGTGCGTGTTTCGCTGCGATCTTTGTCGTGCTCATCCTCACCCTCATCATCATCTGCACGGTCAAGTTCCCGAAGCGGGATGAGTGTAAGAGGGGGATGTTCAGGAAAGCAGCTGTGGCTACAGACTCGCAAACATGCTCCAACATCGGCCGGTGAGTGTGTGTGTGTGTGTGTGTGAGAGTGTGTGTGTGTGTGTGTGTGTGTGTGTGTGAGTGTCTGTGAGTGTGTGAGTGTCTGTGTGAGTGTTGGTGTGTGAGTGTGTGTGTGAGTGTGTGAGTGTGTGTGTGAGTGAGTGTGTGTGTGAGTGAGTGAGCGAGTGAGTGTGTGTGTGAGTGTGTGAGTGTGTGTGTGTGTGAGTGTGAGTGAGTGTGTGAGTGTGTGTGTGTGAGTGTGAGTGAGTGTGTGAGTGTGTGTGAGTGAGTGAGTGAGTGT
>JANDJT010000190.1:305247-315247 GCA_024331685.1 Stegophilus panzeri | reverse complement strand
ATGTGCAAACCTGCAGGGTACTGCACTCCACACACACACACACACACACACACACACACACACACACACACACTGACTATTTTTAAATGAGTTGAGCCCTTCAGTATGATTTTACAGTAATGTACAATAAAATAAGAAACTATTGTAAATTGAAGGTCAGATTTTTTTCTGTAAAGTTAACAACCAAACGTTGTATTCGTGTTTATTGTATCACTGTTAAATATGTGGAATTGCTGTACATTAAACCTTTTTGCATTTTGTATTTTATGGTAAAATGCTGGAGGCTTTCACTGAGAGATTTACTGCTTATCATCATTTTTCTATAAACACAGCCATTTCATTGTAAAATTCTGGCAGCTGTAATTTCCAGAAATGGACCGTAAAATATGGAACTGAAAATATATAATACAGTACATTAAACCAGGTGCTAATACATGAAGTATTTTCTGTAAGTAAACAGCAATTAAAAAAAAAACAATTAATTACTACAGTAGTAATAAAACTAGTCAAAATACAAGTTACTTACAAAGTCTTTTATTTGTCATTTGCACAGTTGACACAGAAAACTCCACTGACAAATACTGAACATGTATTAACATAGAACATCTATTAAAGTAAATATACAAATATAAATGCCATATCAGTTATATTCAGGGCAAAATATACATACTGTAAGATACACACAAAATATACATAAATACAGATGGGTAGTATACATACAGTCAGAGGTCGCTGACTGTTTAAGAGTCTGACAGCTTGGGGAAAGCAGCTGTCTTTCAGGATGCTCACATATCCGGATGGAAGCAGTTGAAGGAGCGAGTGTCCTGGATGTCTGCTGTCCTTGATGATCTATTTGGCTCTCCTTGAGTACCGTTTCAGGTACCGTAAATGTCCTGTAGAGAGGTCAGTTTACTGCTGATGAGGAGCTCAGCTAATCTCACCGCTCTCTGTACATCTCAGCGGTCGCCATCTCAGCTTCCGTAGAAAGTATAGACGCTGATGGGCTGTTCTCGCCACTGTGTGACTCTGGATAGACCATTTGAGGTCTTTGGAAATGTGGACACCAAGGAATTTAAAGCTGCCAACCCTTTCCATCTCTGGACGTGCTCACACACCTGCCTCTTCTTGTTGTCCACAATCATCTCCTTTGTTTCACGGGCATTCAGGGAGAGGTTGGTGTCTGAGCACCAAGCAGCCAGGGCTTTGATCTCCTTTCTGCAGCATCTGAGATGATGAGCCGTACAATGGTGGTGTCATCGGTGGAATTTAAGGATGCTATATAAGCTGTGCTGTTCTACACAGACGTGTGTAAACAAGTAGTACAGAAGGGGGCTGAACAAACAGCTCCTTTCCTGAGCGTGAGAGAGGAGGATGTGATGGTGCCAGTTTGGACCACCTACCCATCAGAAAGTCCAGGACCAAGCTGCACAGATGGTTGTCTAGACTCAGGTCCTCCTGCTTGTCTAAATGAAGGAGGCAGGGATGAGCAAATGAAGCACTTGACTTGACATATCCACCCAAAGCACTTCATAAGAATGGAGGTTAGTGCCATGGGGTGGTAGTCGTTCAAGCAGGTGATGGTGGATGTTAGAGACGGGACAATGGTTACGCCTACTATAAACAATTTTCCATATTTAACTCACACACTGGGGGGCACGGTGGCTTAGTGGTTAGCACATTTGCCTCGCACCTTCGGGGTTTGAATCCCACCTTCACCGTGTGTGAGCAGAGTTTACATGTTCTCCCTGTGCTTCTGCGGTTTCCTCCCCAGTCCAAAGACATGCAGTTTAGGCTGATTGGCATTTCCAAATTGTCTGTAGTGTGTAAATGTGTGTGATTTTGCCCTGCGATGGGTTGGCACCCCATCCAGGGTGTCCCCCACCTTGTGCCCTGAGTTCCGTGGGATAGGCTTTAGGCTCCCCTGCGACCCGGTGTAGGATAAGCAGTGCAGAAAATGGATGGATGGATGGATGGATGGATGGACCTCACCCACCTCAACAACATAGTCATATTATAACAAAATATAACGCAATTCAGAATTGTTGATGTTCTTCTTGTGACTATACCAAAAAGAATGTTTCATAACTACAGTGAAAGAAAGTTCTGGATCTGGATAGACAGGCTGGATGGCCTCAAGTCCAAAAGCAGGTAGATAATCTTCTTTCACCAGGAACTGGTCACTGCTGGATCACAGCTATGGAGAAAAAAGAGGAACAAAACTAAGGGAAAGATATGGAAGGTGCGTGATATCCATTGATTGTACCTGTTGTTCATGAAGAAACCAGTAGATGGCACTGTGTTAAGTGACCTGAGAATATGAGACCAGTAAAAGTGTACAGTCATCAGTTAATGCACGGAGTCAAGATGATGCTGTCAAAAATGACAAATGGGTAGCACTGCTTAATTAAAATACTGGAGTTTTCCCTCTTTGTGATGAGAGTTCAGGATCTCCTTCATGATCTACACCAGTTATCCCTCAGTATCTAGAGGGGTGGTCTGAAGATGAGGGGACATCTTCAGACCACAGGCCAGGAGTGACAGGTTTCAATTGTGACAGATGAAATGACAGGGCTAGGCAGCAGTGACGTGGCAGATTCTTTTTGTCCATGTATAAGATGAATGGGTGTGCAGCCCCTCCAGCCAGTGATGCCACTCCTTCAGGGCAAGCTTAAAAGCTAATAGCTTCCTAATAGCATCGTAGTTTCCCTCAGTGGGTGATACTTTTAAAAAAAAGTAAGCCACAAGGTGTAGCTTTTGTTTTTCTGGGTAAGCAGGTAAGCAGGGTAAGCAGCAGACCCTGTAAGCAGGGTCATACACACATAACCCTTCCAGAATAAAAGACTCAGAACTCATATAAAAGACACCACAATCAGTAATGCTTCACATTAAGACAAAAGCCCATGTGCTTTTTATACTTAACACACAGGAAATGAGTATGACAATAGAAGAAGTGATTAAAAATTTGGGAGAGGGCTCCCTCTGGTGGTCTGGCATAGAAGTGTCCAGGCTGGATTTTACAGACAGTTTTCTATTGTAATATAATATTACTTAACTAATAAATCTCTCTTTTGGGACAAATTATTAGTGTTATAGTTGTTTTAATGTAAATGAACATAAATAACATAAAGTCACATTAATGAGAGGTCTGGATTGTGATTGGTCAGAAGGTGTTGATTCAGTTTCTATAACAACAGCTCTGAGAGTAGCGCAGCTGCAAATCACAGGTTTATATTAACGCGCTCGTTCTAATACATTATCGTTTCTATAGTAACAGCTCATTCGCAGGGACATGTACTATCCACATACACAGATTTTAAAAATCGTTGATCTGGTGAAGTTTTCTGTAAGGAGACGTTTATTTAACATTTGTGGAAGGAGTCTCCAGTGTCAGGGGTTTTGTACAAGTCAGAGGTAAAGCTGTAACTTCAAGACATCTCCAAGACAGAGGATTTCTCCGTAACATGACAAGCTGCGTTTGGTTTTTTTTTTCGTCTTATGTGAGAAAAACGGTGAGGTGGTGAGGGAACGACTGTTTATAGCTGCTATAACGTAAGTGAGAACATTAACAACATTAAACATAACTATGAATGGATAAAAAAAAATATGTGTAATCATTGGCAAATTGCTGTGGTATAAGAGGAATAAAACACTTTAAGACATGCTGTTATAGGAAATAATCAATGACGGGGTGGTGTTCTGAAGCGAAGTTACTGTCACCACCTCAACGTTGATGATTTTCCTTTTGAAATGTTTTCCATCAATATATGAAATATAAACAGTATATGGAGGGAGGTTCTCTGTGTATTGAAAACGTTCTAATGATTTGTACGATTCATTCAGATTTGTGTAAATGTCTTTGTTTTATCAAAGCTGTACAGATAAAAGTTGATTATTGTTAAAGTTTGTTTCAGTAGCCGGCGGGATATCCTCCTTTCCGTGGGTCTGATTCAGCACAGATCTGATCGTCCTGCCTCACCACGGCCTGAACCACCGCAGTGGAGTTCTGCAGCTTTGTCACGTGATTCTTCTGAGCTAGTCTGTCTATCACACTCTGTAAATTAAATATAGAGTAAATTATTATTATTACTGTTAGTGCACAAGAGAAGAAAAGAGTCACGTGTTTGTTCAGGGTACATGTTTAAATGATCACATGATACAGATTAATCAAAACTCAGTTTGATTCATTCAAACATGATGCCTGTATTCCTGTCACACCTTCATGAAGTCCTGCTCCACCTCATTGTAATTGGGCTTGAGCTGGTTGTGGACTCTGGGTTCCTCTACAGCTCTCTTCAGATCGTAGTTAAAGAACAGTGCATTCAGGATCACCTGTGAATGAGAGGAAATAATTCACTGACATGCTGTGTGACATGTGTTCATAAACCTTTAGGTCACTTGAGTCACTCCAATAGGTCACCCAACAACAAACTACTAAAGGAAATAAGAGAAGCAAACCCGAAGGGTTAGGGTTAGGGTTAGAGGCAGGGTGGAAGATGAGCCTAACTGGATAGAACACAGAAGAGTTCGAATTCTGACAACAAGAAAAGAACCCTGTGGAGCTGTGGGTGCGAAAAGGTGACCACATATCAATCCAGCAAGAAAGACTGAAGTGTGGAGAGAAAGGCCAACAGTAAACTTGTACAGCAGTCGCAGGTCAGACAAGTGGACAGAGAAAGCCAGGCAGTGCAGAGCAACCCTCAGGCATAAGCACGGAGCAGACACACTTAGCAGTCTCCCAATCGAGCCAGGCCAACCAGCTGCAAGGAAAGAACTGGGCAGGAGAATTTAGACGTTTTCAAAGGCAAACAAGGCAACATTCTCAGTCACTCGCTATGTGGCAGGGTGGAAACCAAACTCAATGCACTTGGGGGCATCTTGCATGAGGGGTGCAGGGTCCGGTTTGGTGAGATTACCCACAAGTGTAGCAAAGGCTCAAGATGAAAAGGAAGGGAGAAGAAGGAGCAAGCTTCTTCAAACATCCCTGACATGTCCTTGAAGATAAGACGAGTGGAAAGCTGGAAACCACCGAGGAGGAGCTTGGTCCTGCTCCTCCAACATACCAGTTTAAGCTCAAGCTCTGCCTCAAGGTGGTCATGCAACAGGTAATGGCAGCCTCAGCACCAGGCCCAAATTGAATCCCATGCAAGTTCTACAAGAACTGCCCTGGGGAAGAACTGCCCTGCCCAGCCTCATAAGAACTATGTGGAAGAAAAAGCAATCTATCAGAATGGCAAAGGGCTGTAGCTGTCTTCATCCCCAAGGAACAAAACTCCAGTAACATCAGCCAGTTCAGAAGCATAGCACTTCTGAACGTCAATGGAGAAATGTTCTTCTCTGTCATGGCCAAAAGAATGACCAGCTATCTCATGGGCAATAAGTACATCAACAACAGCTGCCAGAAGGCTTCCCAAGAGACCCACTGGTAAGATCTTCACAGCTGTACTATGTCCATACAGGATGGAAGTGGAGGGCCCAAGTGAAGGTTAACCAGGCGAACAGCAGGCTGCAACAGCAGGAGGTGGTTAGCAGAGTCCAGTCTGGATGAATAGATCTTGACTGGGGAGGAGTATCACCATTTTGGTCCAAGGCCAAGGCAGAGAGAAGAGGAAAGCTATGGTGGTTTGGTGGAGCAGGAGCAGTACAAAATCGAAGCAGTGACACAGAACTGCCAGGGGGCTGGACAAGGAGGGAGGGCACAACAGACAGCTCACTGTCATGGATTGATCTGTGGAAGATACCATAGACGAGTCTCAGCTTCCTAATCTACAGCTACAGATGGCGGCATGACCTGGTCTTGAAAAAGCTGGCCAAGGTGCTTGAGACCTGTAGGCAGGGTATGTACATCAGCCATCCTCCCACAGCAAAGCACTTCAACAGGCCAGGATCAAGTGCCAAGAGCCCCATCAAGAGATCCACATCACTCTGCCCAAAAGTGGTGCCAAAACCTTCTTGCTCACTGATCTCACTGTCCCATGGGAGGAGGGGGTAGAGGCTGCCCATTAACATAAGCTGGGAGCAGCACATAAGTGCTGGGTGGCTGAGTGGAGGACCTCAGTTTGCGATGTGGAGTTGGGATGCTGGGGCTTTGAGAGAGTGAGAGAGTCATGATAGAGCTGGCTGAGCTGGCCCATGGGGGCAGCTTCTGGCTGTGACCACGGAAGAAGGTTAAGAACTGGGGAACCAACCAACACTAAATGGCAGCAACAGTTTATGAGCCATTTCCATGAATATGGAAATGAAAATGAAAATGGACAGATGGATGGATAGATAAATGTACACATAGATGGATCTTATAAAATGATACTAAAATGATGAATGTAATGTTTGTGTAATCAGTGTGTTAACGAACTACACTATACAAATGCGTGTTACGGTTAAAGCTGTGTGTGTTACCAGAGCCGTTGCCGTGGTGATCTTCGTCCCACCTGAAGCTCCCACGACCATTTTAACTTTGTTGTGTTTGTCGCAGATGATGGTTGGGCTCATGGACGAGAGCGGCCTTTTACCTGCACACACAGTGGACATGTTACAGTGTTCCTGCTTCATTTCCTGTTTCAAGAACTCCATGTAAGAACGTGTAGCCAAATGAGGATACGGTAATGTAATGTAAAGGTACAGAGCTACATCATCAGCGGCACTAACTACAGATTAAACTGTGAAGATTAATAACGCTACGTGTGATACACGTATTGTATCTGTTACCTGGTTGGATGAAGTTATTAGGAGAAGGAGGAATGCCAAATGTGTTCGTGATGTTTGGAGAACTGAAGTCATCCATACTATCATTAAAGATGATTCCAGTGGAATGTGACATCACTTTAGAACCAAAACTGCACATAAACACCATCAGGACGGTTTATACACTCAGTAGTGTGCTCTGATTGGCTGAGAGCAGTACAGTGTGTTCAGTTTTTTGGTCTTACTACTGATTGATGCTGCTGGTCACAGCCACAGCGCTCCCATCCTCAGCGATGATGGACAGGTGAGCCGTCCCGTGATCCTCAGGGTTAAAGTATTCCGGCCCATAGTGACTCTCTGGGTGCGTGGTGTTATCTGTGATCTTACTGCGGATGTCATCGGCAAAGTAGTCTGAGGTCATGTTGTGGATGAGCTGAAGAGGGACAGAGGGAATGACAAACTTGATAAAGCGACAAACCCAAAGGATTAGATCGAATGGTTCGTCAGACCAGTTGAATGGTGTTTGTGGTCCGGCGTTTCTTCAGCTGACAACTCACAAATTTAGTTCCTGTTTTATGTGCAAAAATGGAAGAAATACTAATGCTTAAGAACCACTTACTGTGGTTTCAGCCTATCCTGCTTCGAAGTGCAGTCCCTTCTGAAAGTTTCAGAACATCAAGGCCAATTTTTTTGTTTTTGCCATCTCTGAAGACATTTGGGTCTGAGATCAAAAGATAAATATGTGACGATAGATCAGAATTTCAGCTTTCATTTTGTTGATCTTTACATCTAGTTGTGTTAAACAGTTTAGAACATGGCACCTTCTGTGAGCAAAAGTATTGGAACAGACAGTCTTAAAGAAGAAAATCAATTAAAGAAAATAACACTTAATATTTGGTTGCATTTCCTTTACTCGCAGTAACTGCATCAATCCTGCGACTCCCTGACACCAAACTGTTGGTTTCTTCTACTGTGAAGTTTTTCCAGGTTTTTACTGCAGCTTCTTTCAGTAGTTGTTTGTTTCGATGGGTTTTAGTCTTCAGTCTCCTCTTCAGGAGGTGAAATGCTGATCAGCTGGGTGAAGGTCTGGTGATGGACTTGTCCAGTCTAAAACCTCCCACTTTCCCCCTGATGAAGTCCTGTGTTGAGGTGGAAGTGTGTTTTGGATCGTTGTCTTGCTGCATGATGAAGTTCCTCCTGATTCATTTGGATGCATTTCTCTGTAAATTATCAGACAGAATGTTCCTGTAAACTTCTGAATTCATTCTGCTGCTCCCATCATGAGCTCCATCATCAATAAAGATTAGTGAGAATGTTCCAGAAGCAGCCATGCAAACCCAAGCTATGACACTACCTCCACCATGTTTCACAGATGAGATTGTATGTTTTGGATCATGAGCAGATCCTTTCTTTCTCTACACTTTGGCCTTTCCATCACTTTGGTAAAGGTTCATCTTGGTTCCAGAACTTTTCAGGATCATCTCTGTGTTTCTTTGTGAATTCCAATCTGGCTTTCTGATTCTTACTGCTGATGAGTGGTTTACATCTTATGGTATGGCCTCGATATTTCTGCTCTCAAAGTCTTCTTCGAACGGTGGACTGTGAGACCTTCACCCTGCCCTGTGGAGGTTGTTGGTGATGTCACTGACTGTTGTTTTTGGGTTTTACTTCACAGCTCTCACAATGTTTCTGCCATCAACTGCTGTTTTAATTGAGCAACCTTTTTGATGTTCGAGGTAGTTAGTACCAGTGGGGTTTTTTTTGTTGCTTTTTTCAGGACATTCCAAATTATTGTATTGACTATGCCCAATGCTTCTGCAATGACAACAATTTTTTTTCTTTTTTCAGCTTCAAAATGGTTTGCTTTTCTCCCATAGACAGCTCTCTGGTCTTCATGTTGGTTTATCCTTTTTAACAGCAAACGCAGTAAACCCAGTAGATGTAAATATCAGGAAAAATGAAAGCTGAACTTTTGATCTTTGGTCTCATTCATCTTTTGATCTCAAACCCAAACGTCTTCAGTGTATAGCAAAAACAATATTGGCCTTGCTGTTCCACTACATATATAATGTATACACACACACACACACACACACACACACATATATATATATATATATATATATATATATATATATATGCCAGTAGTGGGTGCTGCACATCCACAAGAGACAAACTATAACCAACATGAATGACTTGCTAATGTGAAAATAGTGTTCCTGTCTGTTCCTGAACAACAACTCCATGATGTGGAACTAAACACTCTCACGTCAGTGATGTTGAGGTAGCGAGGATCTCCCAGCCTGCTCCTCTTAGCGAAGGCGAAGCGGAAAGCCTCGATGATGCGGTGGTAAGTGAGCGTCTTCTTCTCTGTAGTCGACACACTGCTGGCTGAGAAATTATAACCTGCACAGAGGAAATTTGAGGCTTTTAAACCATCATCATCATCATCATCACACCAGTTATAAGATTTCAGATAAGCTTCTTGTGGTGACATAGCGAGTGCTAATGAACCTTAGTGATATTGGGAAATGTCAATCTTGCATCATAACTCACAAACATCACAAAGGCCTGTCTATCACTAGATTGCTGACGAATTTGGCTACTGTGTATAATTATACAAAACAATAATTTACCTCATATTCACTACTTTAGCTAAGTAATACTAGATAGCTACTGCTAAAGCTGAAAGCTTAACGTTAGCTAAGCTAACTAGTGAGAGTTAGCTGGCTAGAATTAGCACAATACTGTTCTAATTTAGAATAGTTTATAACACAATAAACTATTCTAAACATTTTCAAATTAAAACTAGAATTTTATGCTAAGCAGTATGATGAGGCTAGTGGTGATGTCACATGATCAAGTTTGCAATTGGCTTATCAAGTTTAACTTAAAAAAAAAAAAAAAAGCAACATGTTTTTTTTTTAAATCCAGAATCAACCTCCATCTTCATTTATCCTTCTAAGACACTCTGAACCATGTGTCTCAGGTCTCAACTCCCCCAGCTAATAATGCTAATTAATTAGGGCTGAGTGGCTAACAGTGAGTTAGCATAACTGTTGAGAAAATCTAAGTGGTTAATACAGATGTTTTAGACCCTTCTAATGTCCATTTATATCACACAAAGGAACACACATGACATACACACACTGACCGTCCAAAATGTTGAGGATTAGTGCTAGCACAGGACCGCTTGATGGAGCATTTGGAAAATGCATGGTGTATTCTCCTACATTTATCTTCAGTGGGCTTTCATTCAACTCTGGTGTATACCCTGACAGGTCTTCAAGTGTTATAACGCCACCTGGATCATCCCAAAACA
>JANDJT010000190.1:256147-268948 GCA_024331685.1 Stegophilus panzeri | reverse complement strand
TGTGTGTGTGTGTGTGTGTGTGTGTGTGTGTGTGTGTGTGTGTGTGTGTGTGTGTGTATGTATGTATGTATGTGTGTGTGTGTGTATGTATGTATGTATGTATGTATGTATGTATGTATGTGTTTATGTATGTATGTATGTATGTATGTATGTGTGTGTATGTATGTATGTATGTATGTATGTGTGTGTGTGTGTATGTATGTATGTATGTATGTGTGTATGTATGTATGTGTGTGTGTGTGTGTGTGTGTGTGTGTGTGTGTATGTATGTATGTGTGTGTGTGTGGATCTAAATATCGATAAAGATATTAGAGCGTTGTCTTTCATATCTGTACTGAATAAATGTACATGATTAAATTTTTTTATGTAATTTAATGGATGTTTTTATTTTGTAGAAATGGACAAGTCTGACGAAGGCGCTGACGCGAGGTGAGACGCTTTCATCTCCAGAGCTACAATTATAATATTCACAGATTTATACAATTTCCTCTTTATATCATGTGTAGTTGATCAGCCGAGACGGGCTTTGTGTGTGAATTATTTTTGCTTTATTTATTTATTTATTTATTTATTTATTTATTTATTTTAAATTATGATTCTTTTTAAGGCTAACGTAGCAATTAATGCAAGTCAAAATACGTCTTCCATAAACACACGCTCACATCTTCATAAAACATTTTGTAAACAGCACGGAGAGATTGTCTTTTCCTAAATTTAAGGTCGAAGTGTAACTTTTTAAAATTAAATATATTGATTTTTGCACTCTCTGTCAATATTATGGACTATTTTATATAAATGCACGACAAAAAATTCCAACTAAGTTACTTTTAGATTGCGCAGGGGGTGAATATTTATCCAACACACTGTAGAGGACAGAAATTCCCACATCAGTGTGTCTGCACGAGGTCAGACGTCTGGACGTGATGTAAGACCCATATTTACACTAAGCATTTTTGGGTCACACAGACTTCCATTAGATGTTAGCTACATTTGCCTCGTAGCTCAGGTGCAGAACTGAAGCAAATATGTGACACCAAAAATGTTCTGACCGCTCGACTACCAAGCTGTTCCTGTTTAACGTATGCTCTTTATCCTCCTAAAGCACCGCGATGCACAGGTCTCAGCCTGGACACAGTGGCACCAGAGCCAGAGCCAGTTCACGCTCTCTGGATACAGCTGTTAACTTTAAAGGATCTGAAGATAACGGAAGGTAAAACATCTGTAAAACAGCATTTACAGTCTGATGTAGATTATTCTGAGCATGGTGATGGTAGCATCATGTTACTCTGGTCGTCGTTACCTGGTCTCTGATTTTTAGTAGATGCTCTCCTCCAGACAGTCGCGGTTGTGTCGTATTCTTTACATTCTTTAATAAAAGATTTAATGTTGCTCTCTAGGATGTTCAAATTTGTGGATATTTTCTCTAACCAATTGCTGACTGATGCGTGTCCCGGACTTGTTTTGATCGTTCTGTGGTCTTCACGAGGCTGTGTTTTTCCTCCTAAAGCACCGCGATGCACAGGTCTCAGCCTGCATACAGTGGCACCAGAGCCAGAGCCAGTTCACGCTCTCTGGATACAGCTGTTAACTTTAAAGGATCTGAAGATAACGGAAGGTAAAACATCTGTAAAACAGCAGTTACAGTCTGATGTAGATTATTCTGAGTTACATTTCTGATTCTCTGCATGTTATGAACCCTTTATTCATGTCCGTGTATAATCATCTGTTACAGGACATGATGATGTTTATGAAAACTTTTGTAGAATTAAATGATTAGAAATGAGCTGAGTTAGAGATCTCTCACTTCTCTCCTGCAGCAAGCTGCTGAACCGGACCATGTCTCAGAGGTCCAATGCGAGTGTTTTTTCTTTCCGCTCAGCACCGGAGTGCCAACTTCCGTACGGTTATAACGATGACCGGTAAAACAGTTTATAATCCTGTGAACTGTCCCTAAGTGTTTTATTCCATTTATACCACAGCAACACTATCTAGATGAATACAGGTCAAGGAGGAACTAAACTTAATCACAGACCGTTCAATCTTAAATGAATAGAAAACTTGGAATGCTGGGGTTCGGGGACTACTTGGTACGGGGAGCTAACAGAATTCAAAAGTCATTTTGTTGTTGTTTTTTTAAAGAGATGGAACTTGAGAACTCGAGAGGGTGGTTAAGTTGACATGGAGAGGTTAAACTAGTGCAGAGGAAAGGCTAGAGTATAGCTCCAGTTTCAAAATACCCAAAATACCAGCTGAGTCTTTTTCCAGGACTCTGAAACAAAAGGGTGGGTCTCAATCAGCTCCCTAGTTCAGTACTCAGAGAATCGGCCATTTTAAGTGCTTTCTCAATCACAAAATCCTCCGGTGCACTGGAACGTTCGCTCCCTAATAAATCCCACAATGCACCTCAAAAACCAGACAGCATCGATGCTCACTGTGTTCCCTTACTGGAAATGATCCTGAAACAAAATGGCGGACGAACTCTCAGCCAACTTCCGGCTACAAATCTAAGCAGTTTGTTCTCGTTGTTGTGTCTCTCAAATGATTACTTACGTAAGCGATTTTTAACTTTATTTATTTATTTATTCAACGTTCTATATACAGTTTGTTTGAGTCTAACGACCTTTAAGGGTCTAATTATTTTTTTAAACCACTTGTTTGCCTACAGTCCTGCTTGACATGTTATGACAGTAATGCGTTATGTGACATTTTTTGGTGACATTGGTATGTCATCATGTCGCCAGAAACTGAGTTATCAGTGTCGCCATGTGTAGTGAGGCAGGGTCCTTACCAGGGTCCCAACTCGTGTACACCATACACTGATTCACCACCTAGGGAGGTAAGGAGCTGATTGAGACACGCCCACAGCCTGTGTGCTCTGCGTAAGTGGACAGGTGTAGCTCATTGCTTCGGATTATTTCTGGTGGCCGATGACGCAGCCCCAACCTGGGCTATTACAAAAAGGTACATCCTGATAATCAATTATACAATATATATTGCAATATTCAGCAATAACATTTCAGGAAAAAAAATGAAGAGGAAATTCTGTTGTGCTGTGTCTGTCCTGACGATGTGAGAAAACTTGAACAATTAAAACAAACAAAATCTCTTTATTATCAGTGAAGCGTGTACTGTACACGTCCCTGTGAATGAGCCGTTGCTATAGAAACGATAACGTATTCGAATGAGTGCATCAATATAAACCTGCGCTACAGTCAGAGCCGCTGTTATAGAGAACTAATCACCACCTTCTGACCAATCACAGTCCAGAATAAAGTGTATCGCAGATGTTTGCTGGTGTTTAGCATGTGGCCTCTTCTGTCTCCTTTACGACTTATCTGTTTCTTCTACATAATGTTCACTCCGTTCTTTCTTACGGCTGTACAGGCCGAGGTCTCCGAGCGCCGAGTCCCAAAGGAGTGAGGAGTCCGATTCATCTGAGGTCTTTCCTTTTGATCCAGCGGACTTGTGCAGGTAAAGTTAAACCAGATCATTCTGTGAAATAGTAAAATACTGTGTGTGTGTGTGTGTGTGTGTGTGTGTGTGTGTTTGTTTATGCGAGCCCGTTTTCTGCACGAGCTGCTTTCCGGATCACGCTCAGAGCCCTGGCTTTCTCCTTGCAGAATATATATATATATATATATATATATATATATATATAACAAAAATATTTTTGTCTCATGTGTTTAGGAAATCTGACGACGTTTTAGGTCATATTTATGTAGAAATGTATAAAATTCTATAGGGTTCACAAACTTTCAAGAGAGACAGCTGTAAAATTGGAGATTAAAGTCATGTTGTATATGCTGTTTAGGATTGTGTTAAATAAATTACCACAAAACTTTCCCGCACAGCAGTGAACTCTAATGAATGTTTATTCTATACAGGAAGAGCGATCGGTCCATAGCCAGAACTCAGAGTTCTAGTGGGTCAGATGGGTTTCATCCAAGGTAATTCATCACACTTTACTCTCTGCTTTATCTTTCTTATAAATACTCCTCTATACATTGAGTTCCACCTTTAGTTAATAATAATAATAATAATAATAATAATAATAATAATAATAATAATAATAATCAGTGAATGATTTAATCTTTCGATGTCAGGTCACCCTCACAAGTGACTAGCAGAGACTCTGGGATAACTGGCTCATCAGGCCTCACCACTTCATCCATGAGTAGAGAAATGTGGCTGAGTTCTCAGTACGCAGGACCTGACGACGTGCCCTGCCACATGTGCCCTGAACCGAAATTAAAAGCCTTGAAGTCGTGCTTGACTTGCGTTCGTTCCTTCTGCGAGATGCACGCGAGGGCTCACTACATATCTCAAGAGCTGGAACAACACCAGCTGGTGGAGGTGACCGAAGATCTGGACATATATAAGGAGAATGCTCAGCTAAAGCAGATGATCAATAAAATGCATGAGGAGAACCGGGCGCTGAGAGAGGAACTGAAGTCCTTGAGAATGAGCAGCAGCACACCGAGTCTTCCTGCTTGCATCTGTAAAGGAAAAACACCCACAGCAGGTGAGAGAGAAATGATCGAATACTGTTTACATACAGAGAGAAATAAATATGGATAAACGATGAAGAAACTTCTCTCCTCCCAGCTGATGTGATTTTGGATCCTGAGACGGCTCACCGCGCACTCGTTCTCTCCGAGGACGGTAAACGAATGCGATTGGGCCAAAAACGTAAAGTCCAGCCCAGGCCTCAGAGGTTCGACAGGTGGGAGTGTGTGCTCGCTAAAACCGGCTTCAGCTCCGGACGACATTACTGGCAGGTACGTACACACCTGTACTCATAATTACCACAGTTCCCAATCACTACGAGACTGAATACAGAAAGATAGCTGCAGCCAAATATCTTTTTTTATTCAAACTTCATGCAGCATCTGCGTAGAAAATCTCAGATGTGTATCCAGACTAAGTGATCAGACATCCCATGAGTTTCGCAAAAAAAACCCAAAAAAAAAAACAAAACACTAGGTAATTCGACCTGTAATTTTCTCAGAGGAAGACTGAGGAAAAACCCTGACATGACTGATCCGTATAGAAATAAAATCACAGAGTAGCTCATGTAAAGTAGGAAATTAGCCCAGAACCTACATTTCATCCCGTCCAAATAGGGCTAGAGACGTCATTTAGCGAGATCATGCGTTTGCTGCTTTCCCCTGAAGGGATTATTGCTGAATGTTGCTCCTCAGTCTTTCCCTGGATGTAAAATGGTTGTTTAGAGTCAAATATAAATGTACTACGGGCTGTAATCAGATCAGCATGCCCTGAGCACTGTAATATCTGAAAACGTGTGTTGCAGGTGGAGGTGAATAAGGAGTTTACGATCGGCGTGATGAAGAGTTCGGCGAAGAGGAACGGGCGCTTCGACTTCGCTCCCTCAGCGGGCTACTGGTGCATCTTCCACTTCTGGCTTTCGTTCACGGCCCTGGAAGTTCACGCGGTCCGACTTCCCTCCGACTCCGTGCCCCGAGTGTTAGGCGTGTGTGTGGACGTGGACGAGAGGTGGTTGACGTTCTACAACGTCGAGAACAAAGATGAAATCTACACCTTCAAAGACATGAGGCTGGCACCTGGAGAGATGATCTACCCCATCTTCCGCACGTTGGAGAAATCCATGGAACTTCAGATTAACACTGTGAGCTGAACGCAGCATGCAGGAAACGTTATGGCAGAGAGATTCGTCCTGCTGTGAATCGAATGCACTGTAAACACCATCCTGAAAAAACACGGTCACTTGTTGTTGTTTGTTTGTTTGTTTTTGGCCAGCTCCACTCCCACTCCTCAGAGCACCACGCGTCCCACAGCGAGTACTTGTGTTCAAAGATTTGTACTTTACTCATGTAATATTGGAATTGAATTCTTGCACTTCATTCTGACCTTCGGCGTACCTGTTACACATTTCAAATGCTTTGATATTGTTCTTTTCTTGAGTTTTTACACATCCACCATTAGGTGGTGGAGGCGTTCCGTCCGTCCGTTCATCCGAGATTCTCCTTAGCACCGTATCTCAAGAACGAGTGGATTCGTATGGCGTTACCATCACAACCGTCAGATAATCTGATCAGCTTTTGGAATTGAAACAGGCCAAACCGGGTCAAGGTCACAGCAAGGTCAAATATTGTTGGCAGTGGAGGCAACAAGTTCTGCTTGTTTTTTAGTAAGATATTGTCTTTTGCTGGCGCGAACGCTTCATTCAGGATGAGATGTTTCATTTGTCTCCAGTACAAATGAAATATCAGTCTGTAAAATGTCATCACATCTCAAATAATTTTGTTAAGACTTTAAATTTATTAAATCAGTTAAGTTTTGTAAATTAGCTAGTTAAATGCGCTAGGTAGTTCAGTTTTGTTTTGGCTGCTAAGCCAAACCCTCAGTTGCTCTGTGTTAGCATAATATTTTCCTTATGACTGATTGTTGTGATGAACGTTTTCATCCATGTTAAAATTAATATTATTTTTTACATCTTACTTGAATATCTTTAAATGTAGATAGTTTCTGATTTTCTACCTTTTAACTTTTAATAGAGTAAAGATTTTGACACAGCACCAGTCTACATTTTCTCTTTTATTTTTTCTACCCCTGGGAGGAGCTGATTATCTTCTGACTCTGGGTCTTTGTGTGATGAGTATACAGGAGGTTCTAAATGTATTAATAATCTTCTTTGTGTGCGCTTTCCTTTGTTGTTGTTTTCTTGATTGCATTTAATGAGGTTAACTTTACTCATTATCATACTTAATGAGTTTATCTTTGTAGTAGAAATGGATTGTTTTTGTTTACACGTTGAGTTTTCCACAGCCGTGCTAGTGGAGTGTTTGGAGGAATATAGATCTCCAGGATGGATACGCATTCTGTCATGATTAAGGTCTGAAGTTGATTTGTGTTCCCGGTTAGAGACAGGAGTGTGTTCTGCAGGAGTAACAGAGTGGATTTGTTTTTCATAGGAAGCATATCGCTGTGTTTAATGTAGCATGATGTAGGAGTTTTTTGATGCTCAATGCTATTTAAGTAGGGATATGTTAGAAAATGTATTCTGGTTCATTAGTGGTGTGTCAGGGTGTGTCAGGTGGAATTTGGTGGATTAAGCCAACAAGGCTGAGGGACTAAAGGACAACTCACATCTCGTCACGTTACGAACTCATCTGAGTCCACTTTAACCAGCACTTCATTCCACACCGGAGACGTTAAAGGCAGTGAAATCAAATCAAAATCAAATCCCCGTGCTTGTTTTATTCTTTTTTTTTTTTTTCTCAAATCAACTGAACTGAAAAAAGCACTCCTTCTATACACTGCAAATTTAGTTTAAAATCATAACCTACACGGATGTCAGACTTTAAATAATTAAATAAACACAAATGTGTGTATGTGATTGTGCCCTGCGATGGACTGGCACCCTGTCCAGGGTGTACCCCGCCTTGTGCCCGATGCGCACTGGGATAGGCTCCAGGCTCCCCGTGACCCTAAAAAGGATTAAGCGGTATAGAAGATGGATGGATAAAACACAAATACACTGTTTATTCACTGAGGTCACAATTTTTTGGGTTTGTAACAGGCCACGCCCATTAGGACAGTGAGCTCATCCGTTTTACCGTTTTTATGATGTAAATTTAGTTTTTAATATTTTACCACAATGACACATTCTATTTTTTTTTAAATTTCTTTCTTTTATTAATGAACTGAAATCTCTGATTAAAGTGGTTGTGCATTCACTAAAAGTCGAGATGAAACTGACAAATGAACAGAAACTGCATTAAATATGTGACATTTAGAAATAATTGTATTGTGATTGGCAGATGTGTTCACCCTGAGATTTCACACTTCACTCAACACAAATTCACCTTGCAAAATTCACTCTGTACACACACACACACACACACACACACTTCAACACCACATATAGAGTTCTCTGTTCTGATCCGGCGCCACACTGAGGCGTCGTTCCTCACAGAACCCTCTGAACATTTCCTCCTCAGCATACAGAATCTCTCTCAGAGCTCATGTCTCTTCTTCAGTATGATTTCCCGTACGAGAGCCGTCGCTTCCTTCCTGATTTCCTCCATCGGCTCATCCGGCTTCCACACCCGCACAACCTGACCCTCAGCACTCACCAGAAACTTCCAGAAGTTCCACTTTGGTATTTGTCGAACCGAATCTGTGCATCAGTCAGACAGAGGAAATTTCGTAAGCAACCAGCAACAGTAACGCACATTAAATTAAATATAAAAACACACTTTGTGAATAATTAAACATGCGCTGCACCTGGCCAGGTGGCTTATATACATATGACTTAATTGCATATTTGGGTGTGGCCCTTAAAGAAATCAGGTAATTACTCAATTAGTGGTAATGACTACGTCTCCATGTTAATTACTCACTCCATCCCTGTCACATTTCATTTAAACATTTCTGCATGTTGTAGCCAATAAAAATCCTTTTTCTTATGTTTCTTTATTAGTATCACAAGATCAACATGTAAATACAGACAAAAAAAACTATATTTATCATTGCTGCCATCGTTACATTCCAACATGGGATCAGATCATATAATACAATTAAATTTTAGACCATGTAGACGCTTGACATCCAAGCAGAAACAGATAGGACACAGGTTCCTCAGATTGTGTCTGTAACTGTTTTTTTTATTTTTATTATTTATTTATTAATTTATTTTTTTACCTGTGAGGAATCTGAAGGCTGGCTCCGCCTCTGACCCCATGATTTTTATCATGCTGAAGAAGGGGAAAGTGACGGCGTAGTTGGACCTGGCAAAGGCCTCTGCATCTCGGCCCATCCCCGGTTCTGTGTCTCCGTACTGTGCACACGGGAAAGCCAACACGGTGAAGTGAGTGGACCCGAGAGCCCGGTGCAGCTCCTGCAGGTCTCTGTAGTTCTGTTCAGTCTGTTCACTGTGACTCGCCACGTTTACAACCAGAGACACCTGAAACCACAGCACATGAACATCCAGCAGTGTTATAACACACTGTTGCTGAATTCTGGGTCCTGATCAACCTGAAGGTGTTGATTAGTTTTCTATAACAGCAGCTCTGATAGTTGCGCAGCTGCAAATCACAGGTTTATATTAATGCGCTCGCTCGAATACGTTATCATTTCTATAGTAAAAGCTCGTTCACAGGGACGTATATAGCGGACGATCAACATAAACAAATTAAAAAATGTGTGTAATCATTATATGGTGAACAGTATGGTGATTTTTTTCTGTAAGGAGATGTTTATGTAACATTTATGGAAGGAGTCTCCCGTGTCAGTGATTTATAACGATCAGAGGTTGGAAAAAAAAAAAAAAAAGGTGTCACTTTAGGTTTTGTACCATCTTCAGGACAAGATTAAGATTAAGATTACATTTTCTCAGTAACAAAATATTATGAATTTCAAGAGAGAGAATAAAGAGAGGGCTGGTGAGGAAACGACTGTTTATAGCGGCTATAACGTAAGCGAGAACAGAAACTAACTTCTTGGACATTCCACGACATTAAACGTAACCATAAACAGATAAAGTGTACAATGTTTTTATTTGTTTTAACAAGTAAAAATAGTAATCATTTGCAAATTAAGGAATGAAACATTTGGGGACGTGATGTTACAGGACAACAATAAACTCAGCGGTAACTCCACTTCATCACTTCCCAGCCGCTGTTTATTTTCTAATAACAGCACAATCTGAAGTGTTTTATTTCTTACTTAGCACACATTGTATATAACAGTTCATTAAAACACTGTTTATATGTTATTCATATTAAAAACTTCACTTATAATCACTGAGAGCTCATTATATTACATGAACTCTGAGGGGGAAATCGTCCATGAGAACAAAAATGGCTTCCTTGTAGTCTACCTCAGGATTTGAGGATCAGCTACAGAACAACGCTCATATTTTGATTAATAAATGTCACTTATTCACCAAAACTATCCATTTTAGCCATTTGTCACCAGAGAGTGCTTATACTGACTCAACATTTAATGTTCATAAAGAAAGCTTTTAGTGAATTACATTACGTTTCCCACCCGTATTACGAAAAATCACGTCTGCCTCTCTACGATTGGCTAATAGTTCACACGCGCTTGCTAGTAACCTATCAGAGAGCAGAATACGAGATACTATAGCGAATCACAATACGGAAGGCGGGTTTTGTCGGAATTCAGGTAGAATCGCGATTAGCTACGTGCTAATTCAAGTCCCCTGTTGTTATACAGTATCGCTGACTGAAAAATGACGACATTTCTCCACTTTATTATTTCAGTTAAACCTAACAAAGTGAAGTGTTTTACAAACATATACAATACATAATATTTTGCAGTCAGAGGATGAAAAAACTCAACAGCCAGATAGTTATGAATGAGTCTTTTTAAATGACTCCTCAAAATGATTCAGATAAATTGATTCGCGAAAACTGCTAACGAAAATGTTCTCGATGTTTCGTCTTTTTTTTCTTTTTCTTGTTTAATTTTAGGTCAAAAGAAGTAGTTGATAGTTATGCAGTTTCGAATATACAATATTATCGATAACATCTGCATACTGAATAAAATGAATAAAATTTTGCGAGCTCTGAGTGATTTAGAATCGGATCAGTAAAGTGATTCACAATAGACACCCATGTAGGCAAGCTGACTTCGTGGCTGTAGTGAGGGAAGTTCTGCAGGAGAGGTGTGTGTGTGTGTGTGTGTGTGTATAAACACTTTTATTCACACTTAAAACTGCAAAACGCTGTGTACTAATCTGAAAAATAAGGAAATTAAATACAGCATGTTGATCTGTAGACTAGTGAAACTTACTTTCCCCCGATATTTCTCCAGTGAGACGCTTCGCCCTTTCGTGTCTTTCACATGGAAGGAGTAAAAATCTGCGTGGTTGCGGTTCTTGGAGAGTTTTGCGTGCAGGAGATAAAGCGAGGAGATGCAGAGAGTCGCGGTGAGGATGAGGGACACGACCCGGGCTCTGGAGCTGGACGGTTTGGACGGATAACCACCCAGAGCCTCCATGTTGGAGGAGTGAAGCTGAAGATGGAGGGATGAGGGATGGAGGAGTGCAGATGTATGGAGGTGGACACCAGGTCTCAGATTACACCAGGGAGAAAACCCAGGTTTCAGGATCTACAGCCACGTGGAGACACTCAGTGCAGCTCTACATCTTGCTTTTAAATCCCCCATTAAATGAGATTTCACTGTTTATTAAACATTTATCTTCAAATATTTTATATACTTTAACCTTGTCCTTCCAACTTTGTGGTATTTTCTCCATCATATTTCCTGACAATAAAATAGTATTTATATTTTTTTAAAATATATTTATATTATATATGTTAAATCCCACACATTATATTTTTTCCCCATTTAGCTTTTCAATGACTCATTTCACTTTCACTAACAGTTTCATTATTATTCTTTCAGTCATTTTTTTTTTTACATACTGTGTATTACATTTTTCTTGGTACTGAATTGTTCTGTGGTCTATTTATTCACACAAATAAAACACAACATTGTTTATGTTCAGTTTGTTTATCAATACAAAATTGTGGATATTAGAGGTGGTGGGTGGGCGTGGCCAGGGTGTGTGTGTGTATTAGAGGCTGTGGGTGGGCGTGGCCGGGTGTGTGTGTATTAGAGGTGGTGGGTGGGCGTGGTCAGGGCACATGTGTTAGAGGTGGGCGGGCATTAGAGGTGGTGGGTGAGTGTGGCCAGGGCACATGTGTTAGAGGTGGGCAGGCGTTAGAGGTGGTGGGTGGGCGTGGCCGGGGCGTGCAGCAGCTCCTGGTTCAGCAGGCGGAACATTAGTGCACACTTGTTGCGCTCGGCTGAGTTTCCCAGCGTGTGGTGGAGTCGAGACTGCAGGTAATAAACATCACGCAGACGCTGCTTACAATCCAGCTGAGAGAAATAAAACCCGGCCTCATCCAGAGTGCGTACCGCTGACTCTACAGCTATACACACACACACACACACACACACACACACACACACCGTTAATAAAGTCTGTTCATAAAGTTCCATTTATCCAGACAGCAGAAACACAGCTGTCAGCTTAATAACATTAACAAAAGCAAGGTGAACACACACACACACACACACATACACACACACACACACCAATGAGTCTGTGTTCCTCCGAGGCAGATGCAGTCAGAGCCACCTGACACCGAGCCATCAGCAGTAGAGCTTTAGCTTTATCCATCAGCGCACCGTGGGCCAACACACACTCCAACACACCACACACCAGCGAGAGAGCCTGCTCCGGGATCCCCAACATCAGCTACACACACACACACACACACACACACGGTTCAGCATTATTCAAATAACATCACATGAAACTTAATTACTGAGAAGAAGCAGATTTTTATAAAAATGTGTGTGTGTGTACCTGTGTGTAAGCGAGGTGCAGTATCGTTTTACACTCGAGTCTCTGCAGGTTGTGTTGGCGTGTGAGCGCTAAAGCCTTCAGCAGGAGCGGGAGAGCGGCCGAAAATCCACACGAGACCCAGTGCAGCTCTGCTGTGGCTAACATCACCCTGTAACACACACACACACACACACACACACACACACACACACACACTTATATTACATTTACACACACTTATATTACATTTACACACACACACACTTATATTACATTTACTTACACACACACACACACACACACACACACACACACACTTATATTACATTTACTTACACACACACACACACACACACACACTTATATTACATTTACACACACACACACACTTATATTACATTCACACACACACACACACACTTATATTACATTTACAC
>JANDJT010000190.1:195299-220174 GCA_024331685.1 Stegophilus panzeri | reverse complement strand
GTGTGTGTGTGCGCGAGTGAGTGTGTGTGTGTGTGCACGAGTGAGTGTGTGTGTGTGTGTGCACGAGTGAGTGTGTGTGTGTGTGTGTGTGTGTGTGTGTATCTGGGTGGTGTGGCGTTTCCTCTCAGTGCAGTATAAGGCGGGAGACAGGAAGCTGGCCGTATCTCTGTGGTTTTAACTTCCTGTATCTAGTGAAGAAACAAGCCCTCGTCATTAGTGACCCAGTTACTGTAGAGTCTCAGCCGATTACATAAAAAACAAATGCAAATAAGACAAAACTGTTAAAAAAAATCGTTTTATTTATTATTTTTTGGATTTTTTTAATACTTATAAAATCTTTTTATATCAGTTTGTGTCATATATTCAACTCACCGGAAGCTTCTATGATTCTGTAATATCATGTTATTGTTTATTTACGTTACTGTGTTGTTGTTGTTTTGCGTCACCATGGTGTTGTGTTTATTTACATTTTTATTTCACCATCCACCTGCTCATTTATGCAGTTATCCAATCAGCCAATCACGTGGCAGCATCACAACGCATAAAATCATGCAGATACAGATCAACACAAACCAAAACAACATCCTGTGAGCAGAAGATCTGCAGACTGAAACATCTTGTAGGTGAGAGAGATCCGAGGAGGATGACCAGACTGGTCTGAGCTTCCAGGAAGTCTAGAACAACTCGTAGAATCACTCTTTACAGCCGTGCTGAGCAGAAAAGCATCTCAGTAAAACTCACCTGGTCTTTTTCTAATCTTCATCTGTCCAGTGTGGGTGAGTGTGTGCCCCTGATGGTCTCAGATTACTGTTCCTGGTGGACAAGAGAGGAACCTGATGTGGTCTTCTGCTGTTGTAGAGTATCCACCTCGAAGTTTGATGTGTTGTGCGTTCTGAGATGCTGTTCTGCTCACGACGGTTGTAAAGAGTGATGATTTGAGTTATTATATATTATTATATATATATTTGAAACAATCCGGCCATTTTCCCTTGACCCTCTCTTATCAACAAGACGTCTCCACCCACAGAACTGTCACTCACTCAGTGTTTTTTGTTTTTCGCACCATTCTGTGTAAACTCTTCAGCAGTGGTCACCAACCCTGTTCCTGGAGATCTACCTTCCTGAAGCATAATGGTGCCCACGTGACCATCTAATCCTTACCTTAAGAAGTGTTAGATTTGGGTTGGAGATGAAACCTGCAGGTAGGCGGTTGGTGAGCACTGGAGTAGAGACGGTTATGTGTGAAAATCCCAGAAGATCAGCAGTTTCTGAAAGCAGTGTCATGATTAAAGTGATGTTTGATGTGAACATTAACTGAAGCTCTCGGCCTGTATCTGCATGATTTTTATTCATCCTGCTGCTGCCACATGATTGGCTGTTCGGATAACTGCATAAACGAGCAGCTGTTCCTAATATAGTGGACGGTGAGCATATGTGACAGTGTTGTTGAGTTTATTTACGTTGCCGCGGTGTTGCTGTGTCCAGGTGGCGATGGTGGAGGTGCAGCTGGAGCGGGATTACGAGTACCCGCCCCTCCTCCTGATTGCGTTCAGTGCCTGCACCACTGTGTTGGTTGCGGTCCACCTCTTCGCTCTGATGATCAGCACCTGCATCCTGCCCAACATCGAGGCGGTGAGTAACGTGCACAACCTGAACTCGGTGAGGGAGTCTCCTCACGAGCGCATGCACCATCACGTGGAGCTCGCCTGGGCCTTCTCCACCGTCATCGGCACCTTCCTGTTCCTTGCCGAGGTTCTGCTGCTCTGCTGGGTCAAGTTCCTCCCGCAGAAAACGCTGCAGAAACATGCGGACGGACAAACCGACGGGTCGGCCGCTAACGATACCGGGATCAGCCCCGGAGAGGCCGCCGCCTACGCCTCCACCTCCATCATCGTCCCCTGCGGCCTCGTCTTCATCGTCTTCGCCGTCCATTTTTACCGCTCGCTCGTTAGCCACAAAACCGACCGGCAGTTTCAGGAACTCGAGGAGCTTTCCAACATCACCAGGCTTCAGAATGAACTCGACCATCGAGTGGAGGCGCCCAACATCCAGAACGCTCCCGCGCTCTTCCCCTGACCTCTCGCCACGGCTACGGGATCCTAAACTAGCATAGCGCTAGTGTCGGCTAAGCAATGTTACCTTAACGTTTTTATAAAGGATGCCAAGTTTTTTATAGAGACTCGTTACGCTAAAAGAATTGACTCACTTTCTTCTTCTTCTACTTTGTGAAATTCTGATGTTAATCTGTTGGTTTCAGAAGTGGGCGGGGCTCTATAAAGTAGGAGCTAGCTGTAATTACGTTGTGTAGGTACCGTTATATAGCTAGCTAAAACGAGGCTAGATTTTTATGTCGTAGTGTAACGTTATTATCGAAACTATTTTATAGTCGCAGTATCACGGTAACAGTTGCCCTAGATGGATGATGGATAGCTAACTTTAGCTATAGATGCTAGCTAGCGTTATCGTTCTGGCACCGCGTTCTTGCTGAGGTAAAGAAAAAGAACGTGGATGTACAGGAAGCCGAATCAGAGTTTTACTCTTTTAAAAGTTGTGTAAATTTGGCCGATGTTGATGAAAATGCTTTATAATGCGCCAAACGAGTCACTAAGTGTGTGCGTAAATGAAAGTTTTGATGAATCAAGACATCCAAAGATGCGTGTAAATTCATGCTAATCAGGTAACCAAAAGACCTTTACAAATTCATGCTAATTAGCTGTTTGAATATTTTTTTAATTCATGCTAATGTACTAACTAACAGTAACCACAGTTATGGGTTTTTATAAAGATTGCGCTTTGCATTTTATTTTGTTGAATTAAATTCAATAAAATAAAAAAGCGGCGCTGCTAATGGGTCAAAATTTTACTGTTAAAAACTGAAATTAGCTGCTAAATTAGCCAGAGATGCTAACGAGTTCAAGCAGATTGGCGTCTGGAAAAAAAAACCTGGAAGATTTTTCCTAAAAAACAAACAAACAAACAACCTCAGAACAGCATCGTGTGTGTGTGTGTGTGTGTGTGTGTCTTTAAATTTAGGCTAAATAAAATTAAAATAAATTTTCTGTAAAAAGTCACGCTGATGAAAATAAAAAGTAAAATCATGAGCTGTGATAAAGAAAGCGTTTGTAAAGCGTGTGTTGCAGTATAAATACTAAAATACACTTTTTAATGAAAGGGAATGAATTTAAATCTGTATTTAACCAAGTGCCGATAAAGAATTAAAACTTTTAGAATAATATAATAATAATAATAATAATAATATAATAATAATAATAATAATAATAATAATGATCTGGTTTGTGTTCGTGGTGTTTTACAAACTCTTAACTGGTATTTTATGGGACGTGAATTATGCATTAAAATAAGGGATTTTTTGAACACATTATTATTATTATTATTATTATTATTATTATTATTATTACTGTGTAGAATTATTACTGATAAATTTTTTTCTAGTGATCTTTGAGCTTTTAATGAGATTTGATCAGGATCTGAATGTAAATTTGAAAAAACGGTTAAAATTAGAATAAAATAAATAAATAAATATGAAAATGATTTAAAGACCAATGAATCTAAAATAAATGTAAATAAAAGGTGACGAGTTTCTGATGATGTGCAAACCACAGATCAGAGTGAATACTGTACAGTTTCAATGATTATAACTTACGACGGTGCGCGTGTGTGCGTGTGCGCGTGCGTGTGTGTGTGTGTGTGTGTGTGTGCGTGTGTGCGTGCGTGTGTGCGTGCGTGCTTGTGTGCGTGCGTGTGTGCGTGTGCGTGTTAATATTGTATATTTTTCCAAGCCCATTTGACTTCATGTTTAATTTTGAGTCACGTCATCAAAGCCACGTGACGATACTAACGTACGAGTTTAATAAAAGTAAATGAAAGTGGGCGGGGCTATAAGGTAAAATGTAATTGATATTAATGAGCTGAACAGTGTTATCTGAGGCGTGTGCTCGTTTTGTTAGTGTACACGATGCTAACGGGGGTTTGTTCCTGCAGCTCGTATTTCTGTTTTAATAAAAAAAATTGTCGAAATCTTTTCCTTTTACACTTAATTTTTTTAAAAATATTTTTTTACCCCAATTTTCTCCCAAACTTATTAAATCCCACTTTATTATATTTTAACAGAAAATTTCTGCGTGTTTCACATCAATGTGCGAAGTTCTAAGTTGTACAGCACAGTTTAAGATATAATTTATATCACAGTTAAAACATTCTCCAAACTAAAAAATATAATAATGTAATATATTCGAGTTTATGAAGTGCAGTATTTTATCGCTCCTGTTTACACTTGTATTAAAGGTGTACAACGTTTATTTAAATAATATTAAATCTTGGGATGTTTTATTACTTTATTAGCTTCTTATTAAATCAGACTCGAGCACAGATTACCCAGAAGTCTTTGCGTTTTCATGGCGTAATTATACCACCGTTAGCAGTCACAAATCAGATTTTTGTTTTATTTTTGGTTCAATAAGTAGCTACGTTTTTATCATGCTAACTAAGAGATCAATCAGTTCTGTTTATTTACAATTTAAAAAGTTTCATTTGGATGTAAAATGTCCCGGAGAACCCGAAGTGCGTTTCTGCGGTGTGTTTAAAGCCGTGTCGCTGTATTACAGCATCGTGTTCACAATAAAATATCATCTGGTCAATCAGTGAGTGGAAACGGTGAACCAGCTGAGCTTGCTAATCCGCTAGTCCTTTACAGACGAAGAGTTTTTGATTTTAAACAAAACCAGACCTTCTACGTTAGAAAACAGAAGTGTTTTATTCACCGTGTCTCTCTGTAGCGTGCTAATGACGGTTTAAACGCTAACGCGAGGTTTATACAGTATTTATGTGAGAATTTACAGAAAGCGTGTTTACCACTGAGTTTTGTTTTCTTCAGCAGAAAATCCAAACAGTTGGTCATTTACAGCTGGTATAATTTTTAAAGACTGTTTTAGAGCCTATATTTTAAATATGAAAAAACTTCTTTATGGAAATAAATAAGAATTAAATCTCAGTTAAAGCGGGTTATAAAGACGGGACACGCTTTCATAGCTTTCATATTTCATATGTTAAGTTTTTATGTTTTAGATGTTTCTGTATTACAATATTATATTTAATGTGTGTATATTTGATCAAACGTGTATTATAATAATCCCACCAAATGATATCTGAATGCTGTTGGACTGCTTTTAGATATATATATATATATTTGAGATTTTTCTTGCCTTTTTGGATGATTTTATTACATGTTGGACGTGTGTAGAAATGTAAGAAAAATAAAATGAAATAAAATAAAAGTCTCGTGGTGAAATTTTGGTTTCTGATTGTCTAGATGATGCAGAAGTTGTCCACTAGATGGCGTCCTGGTCTAATTTCCACTGAAAGTTTCTCCATAAAGCACGTGTTCTTTTATTAATGAATGATGTGAGGTGTGATATTTATGATGTGAGGTGTGATATATATGAGGTGTGATGGTTTTAAGTGATATTTTATTATTATTCTATATAAGAAATGTTAATGTTGTTCCTTAGACAATTCCTCACTTTAAAAACCTGTAAAAGACAACATAACATCAGCATTTTATTATAAATAAATTGATTATTTCTTGTTTATAGGAGACAAAAATACTATTACTAATTACAAATTATTATTATTAATGTTTATAGTTTAAGTCCGTTACAATATCTACTTATACTTACATTATTTTTGGCTAAAATGACAGAATGCCATCTATCTAGCACGCCTCCATCAGTCATGACTCAAAGCTCTAAAATCTTTTCCTGATAAAGGTCAAATCAACACACCTGGGAAGTTCTTATGAAAATGATGACTACAGTTTAGAATTTTACAGGTGTGTGTGTTTGCAGGTGAGAAGCGGAAGCCACTGACCACACGGCCGGGTTTACTGCACACGCTCTGGCTCTAATGTTCACAAAATGGAGGGTGTCTCAATCAGCTCGCTAGTTCAGTAGTCAGGACGCTGATCAGGAAGGCGGCCATTTTAAATTCTGTCTCAATCTCAAAATCCTCCAGTGCACTGGACTGTTCGCTCCCTAAAAAAATCCCACAATGCACCTCAAAAAGCAGGGAGCATCGATACTCACTACATTCCCTTACTGGTTTTCTGAAGCCTCTCGACTCAAAACAAAATGGCGGACGAACTCTCAGCTGACTTCCGTCTACAAATATAAACGGCTTGTTATTGTTGCTGTGGCTCTGAAATGATGACTTACGTTATCGATTTTAACTTTATTTGACGTTCTATATACGTTTTGTTTGAGTCTAAGTATGTTTAAATGTTTAATGAATTTAAATCCACTAGCTGACCTCTGATCCTGCTTGAAGTACCAGGACAGTAACGTGTGTGATTTAGCTAACAAATTTATTTACATATAAAACTTAAAAGCATGTTTTTCATGTTCGGTGACGTTGTACAACGCGAGTACGTAGTCATGTTGCCGGAAATTCGGTTCTCAGTGTCCAGTGTGTAGTGAGGCGGGGTCCTTACCACCGCCCCGAGTCCTGTACACCATGTACTGATTCACTGACTACTGAACTACTGAGCTGATTGAGACACGCCCCTATTTCCACCCAAAAAATGCTGTCATGTCGTCCTCTCATGTATACAGTCATTGGTTGAACCCGCAGCCAATGCTTGGCCACGCCCCCTGTATATCATATAACATTTAAAACAATCACCTAACATTAAACAACAAACTTTATTTATCAAAAACCAGTTAATATTCAACAAAAAAGACATTTGGAAGAAAAGCACCAGTTTTATTAAATATGAGTGCAGTGTAATGTAAATAAGATCATAACGAGGGATAATACGTCAAATACAATCTTTAATGTCATGAAGAATATGTAAATGATTTCAGAGGAAGAAGCACAACACCTGAAGGACAAGTTAGAGAAGATGCTCAGTGTTAAAGAGAAACTTACACAAAATATTTAAACTTTTCAACCATGTCCTCCTCCACGTTCCACCATCAGACACGTGACCTCGTACATCTTCACTAAACCTGCTGGGAATTTCCCTCCGTTTTGGGGATTTTGTAGTAGAAGTGACGACAAATCACAGGTACGTTCAGAGATAAAAATATACTTATCATTCTAATTATTCTCAATAATAAATCTTTCTTCTCATAAGTCAGATTGGTCAGAAGGTGTTGATTAATGTTCTGTAACAGCCGCTCTGACAGCAGTGTAGTTGGTGAAGTTTTCTGTAAGGAGATGTTTATGTAATGTGTAAGGAAGGAGTCTCCAGTGTCAGCGCTGTGTAACAGTCAGAGGTAAAGCTGTAGCTTTAGGTTTTACACACCTTCAGGACAGAGGAGTTTACAATTCTTTACTGTTTCTCTAACATTTTGTCTTATTGAGAAAATAAAAAGCGGGATGGTGAGGGAACTACTGTTTATTGCTGCTATAACGTAAGCGAGAACAGGAACTCACTCGTTGCACCAATGTTCCACAACATTAAATGCAATGATAATCGAATAAAATGTAGGTATTATTTATTTTAAAAAAAAACCCAAAATTGTAATTGTTGCTGTGCTAGCTGTAAAAGGAAAAACACTTGGGGAAGTGCTATTATACTAAAATAATCAGCACTGCTGTGACAGCAAATTAACAGAAACATGATGCTTTAATGACAAAGAACATTCCCGTGGATAATCCCAGTATTCCTACAGCAATTCCCACCGCAAACACCACCGTCGGAGTCACACTCGGAGTTACATGTCGATTTATTGCTGAATCATCTGTGGAACACACACACACACAGACACACACACACACACGCACGCACACGCATGCACACACACGCACGCACACACACACACACACACACACACACACACACACACACACGCACGCACACAGGATCAGTGTTATAAAGTAAAATAAAATGAAATAAATCAGTGAAGAAGTTTCTCACCCCATGTTCTAGTCTGAGGCGAGTCCAGAGCTTCATGATCCACCGTGCAGCTGTAAACATCTGCTTTAGTCTCCGGAGAACTCGTCAGTGTGGAGAACAAATTGAAGGTTCCGTCACTGTTTAGTGAGAACTGGCTGATGTACACTCCCTCTGTCACGGACACACCGTTCCTCGTCCAGTTCACACTGATGTGGTGTGGAGGATAGAAATTCCTTATGAAGCAGATGAAGTTATTTTCTTCTCCAGGCACCACGTCGTGTTTCGGGTAGATGCTGATCTCCGGAGGAACTGAAGTCGCATTTTTAGGCAAAACAAACAATTTTATAGATACAAAAACTTGTGTCCATTAACTGAATGTCTGTTTAACACACGGAGCATATTTTTTCTTAAAGAAGTGACACTAGTTTGGTAATGAATAATGTCAAGTATCCTATAATTAAAACATCTGTTTTGGTTCAAACTTTTACTTAAAAATTTAGAGAGGAAAATCATTTTTTATTGTTAAATAATAATAATACAGTGGATATATAAAGTCTGCACACCCTTGTTATAACTGCAGGTTTTTTGTGATGTAAAAATGAACTAAGCTAAATCATCAGAATCATGTCAGATCTTTTTCCACCATTTCCGTAAAATAGCAACGACTTTCGAATGAAAAACCCACAGAAAACTTTGAGGGGGAAAAAAGAAACCACAAAGAAGCGTAAACTCCTCTGTCCTGAAGATGTCGGAAAACCTCAGAGTTACAGCTTTACGTCTGATTGTTACACAGCAATGACACCGGAGACTCCTTTCATAAACATCTCCTTACGGAAAGCTTCACCATATAATCCATTACACACAATTATTTAATCTGTTATTGACTGTGCAGGCAAAGTGCTTTTGAAGCCGTAGGAGGTGAAACCGGTCGATATTCCCACAATATACATTTAAATAAAATGTTCGAATGGGTTTGTTTTATTTCAAGTAAATTAACTTTACAGCTAAGAAACATGTATGCTTTGTTTATATCTTCAATTTGTATCAAGGATATTTAAGCCACGAATTGAACAGCTGACATTCAGGCAAAATAAAAAAATTGCGCTCAGACTCAGGAAGATGATTATTTAAACAACATAACAGCAAACTACTGTAAACAATAATAAGATGAATGTCATTACCTCTGGGCTCAGGTGGACTGCCGCCCGCTGCGGTCACATTTCGGATGGTCTGAAGGCATTCAGTTCTTTTAGCGATGGCAAAGTCATACAAGTACTCAACATCAATTGGGTCTGTAAACGGAGGGAGTCGGATGATTTGCTGCTTGGTCTTGTAATCTATAAAGAGGATTTCATCCTGATGCAGACTGTATAACAATATAGCTTCATCCACAGAGTCACTGCAGCCAGACAGTTCGGTGAACTTGTATACAACTGAAGGAGAAAAAAAAAACAAATGTTTCATGCTAAAAACTTCGCAGGGCTTTGCGATCACACCCACGGATCATATATCTGTTCAGTTCTATTGTACATTTCATGTACTTACACACAGTGTTTGCTGGCAGGATTGTTAAAAGGACGAGAATCACACAGAGCTTCATTGTGTTAGATTCCTCTTCACAGTAATGTGTTCAAACTGTCACTGTAGAGTCAGAAGCTGCGTTCACACGCACACTGACTGTACCGCTGCAAGTCGCCAGTCGCTGTACTGTGGAGTCGCGGGAAGGCGGTCCTACGACTGGTTGCCATAGTAACATGGGTGGCGCAAGTAACATTCCACGTTTGACAACAAACCAGTTTTCTTGCTGCTGAAATAAAACATTCTGGAGGGAGATGATCTTATATAAAATTCACCAGTGTATATATGCATCGTATCCTACGAGATGAAGGAGAAGCGGTGTGTGTTCAGCCATCTCTCTAAACTTTTCTCAACTTTTTTTGCGTCACTGGACACGCCCACATCCGGTCACCAATGGCATTGTCGCTGCGAGTCGCTCTATGTGTGAACGTACCTTTAATATCCCCCTGAGACCCCGCCCATTGACTTGTGTCCTCTGTAGTGGACATTGTGTTTTCATGCATGTCCTTTGACTTTTTTGAGCTACTCTAGTAATTCCTGTTGTACTATACAGAGGACCTCCTGGGCTTTCTAGTGATGTCATGTTATAGGCTGGGATGCTAGGAACAACTTCTTACACTGCATCCAAATTGTCCGGCATAGGAACAAGCACATTTTTTGGAAATAAGAGAGTTAACTAAAATATTGTATTTTTTATTATTATTATTATTATTTTTGTTTACTATGATTATCACATATATTCTTGTTTATTAAAGTGTCAGGAATAATCAGTTTAGTTCTGAAAGCAGTTAAATTGTTTGTGTTTCAAAATATTAGCCGTTTTATGAATGTCAATTTAAGTGGACACCAGGACCATCTTAATGTACTTAATGATGCCATGTTCTACACACACACACACACACACACACACACACACACACACATTATTCACTACAACCAGTGATTAATCATCAGTGACAAATATAATTTATCAATGAGGCTTGAAGATTATCCACATGGTATCATGAAATATGAAAACTGGCTAAAGAATGCAAAGTTTGTACATTTGATTTTGACAAGTTGTATGGACATACAGTGCCATCCATTAATATTAGCACCCTTGGTAAATATGAGCAAAGAAGGCTGTGAAAAATTGTCTTTATTGTTTAAACTTTTGATCTTTTGTTAAAATAGATTCAGAAAAATACTCTGCTCTCATAGATATCAAACAATTGCAAACAAAACAGGTTTATAACAAAAATCTTTGTTAAATATAGGTGTGTGACAATTATTGGCACCCCTATGAATATGAGAAAAATATATTTGAAGTACAGTGCATCCGGAAAGTATTCACAGCGCTTATTCACAGGTCTCAGATCCCTCGCCATGCATTCTTCAACCTCATCAGGTATTATAGGAGAAGAGTCAGAGCTGTTATCTTGGCAAAGGGAGGTAACAAAGTATTGACTAAAAGGGTGCCATTAATTGTTGCACACCTATATTTGACAAACACATGTTTTGTATAAATCTGTGTTGTGTTTGCAAATTGTTTGATATCCAGAGTATTTTTGTGAATCTTTTTGCTTTCAATGACTTCTGTTGCTGAGAGAGATTTTTAACTAAGACACCTTTAATGCATCAGTTTAGCCTATTTGCAAAATTTTAAAACAAGCCCCATCAGACCCCCTGCCAACACCTACACCCAAAAACCCCAACCCCCCTTCAGACTTAATTTCATTATGTCACGATTTGGATTTAGAGGCTGATGCAATTGCAGAATACAAGTGAAACGTTTAATAAAAAGTAACAGAGCAGATCAAACATGATACATGGGGACAGAAACAACACAAGACAACAGTGCTGAACGTGACAAACATACATATACACACCAGTGCTAATGAGCTAAACGTGAAAGAGGTGAATGAGACGTGACATGATGCAGTGACTGATGGGAAACGTAGTTTCTAGTCCTTTTCCAATATTAGGTGACAGAACCCCCTCCTTAACATGTGGCTTCCAAAGCATGTAACCAGTTCTGAGAGGGTCCTGGATCCCCAGACCAGATGACCTTAAGAATTTCAGAGTTCCATTGTGTGTCTTCCCTCACAGGGCTGGATAGAGGACGCTTGATGTGTTCTCTGAGGTTTAGAGGTGGGTCGGTCTCTTCATATGCAAAATTCTATATGAGACAGGTACTACATTCATCCAGTCCTACAGCTTTCCACTTATTTGTAGAATGAAATGTCTTCCTGACATCTTCAACGTCAATAACAATCCTCTCTGAAGGAGAAGTTACAACTGTAGTTACTGGTTCATTATGGTTGACATAGTTACCTCTTGTGCGCCAGCCGCTGGCCTGTCGCCACAGTACCCCCTCTCAGCTCTGAGCCTACTGCCGCTGTGTGTCGGGCCCATAATGCATCATGCCATGAGAGTCCACCTGCGTTCCCATGTTGGTTTCCCGCCCGGTGCTGGAGTGTTTTTCTGTTTCCTATATAGTATTTTGTTATGTGAACAATTTTTGACCCTCACCACAAGTATTTCAGTGTACATATGTCTTGACATACTGTACAAATGATAAATAAACTTGACTATGAAGCAGATACATTAGACAAAGCTCTCAGACATAGGGCTTATATAATGATTTGTTTAAAAAATCAGTAATGGAGCATGTTGCTTTTTTTTTTTTTTACAGATCATCTTTAATTCAATAAACATCACATTTTTGCTTGTATTGTAATCAGACATAATTAGTACATAATGTATATGTAGTGATTCAATAATTTTACAAATTGATTAATAATAAGTAAATATGGTGAAACACAAAGCAAGAATCATGACAAGTAAGACACAATAACTGCATACTCTACTGAATGTTTATACTGTATTGTTCATATAATTTATTTATTTTGTTTCTTCTTTCTTCGTTTGTTGCTGAAGCCTACAGGTGATGCAAAGCCCAGGGCCGTTTTTGCTATAAGCAATAGCTAAGGGCCTCTGGACTACCAAGGCAGCCCCATGATATTTAAAATAGATATGTAAAAAAAAAAGGCAAAAAAGGTTTATGAATCAGCCATTCACAGAGAGTCTAGTGATGTGAAAAGAAATGGCAATTGACATAACTGACATTGTGTTGCTTTTGCTTCTTGATGTAACTAGAAAAAGTTATTGACTAGCTAGCTAGTATCTAGAGTAATAATTGTCAGGTTTGACAGCTTCTTAGGCTAGATTAGCTATGACAACATTAGCCTGTTGACTTTAAAGTTAATCACCATTCAGATGGCCAAAACATAAAAAACTTACAGATCTTTTCAGAACTATAGCAACTTGGACAATCACAAAGACTGCAGAAATTATTTTCAAATTTTTTTTTTTACCTAATTCAGTAATGGTCATTTGTCAGGGCTATAAACAATTTTAGAGCATAAGTGTTAGAAGCAGTTGAAAGTGGTGTAGGTTCATTGTTTAAATCAAACTCAACTTGACTATATTCCCCTGTCATGTCCAAATAATGTTAGCTAAGGTTACCAACAAGGAAGGAAGAAAAAGTTTTAAGTGTTAAAGTGACTTAATTAATTTGATACACTTTTTTATTATTGTATTTATTTCACATTATTTTATTTTAGTTATTTAAAAGTAGTATTTGACAGATATAAGCTGATATTCTGTTGATTTGCTCTCTTTTCTACAGCATGCTCACTGCCCCATTTAACTCCATAGAGTTATTATTATTGCACCTAGTGTTCAAAAATTTTTCGAATTCCCCCACAGGAAATACATTATAATTTTCAAAGGTCTATAATGAGTCTAAAATCAGCCAGTACTCTAATCATAACTCTAATCATATGTTATTACACACATCTCACTGTGTTGCACTCAATTCTTTAGGGAAACGGGGGGAGCTGGCCTCATTGTGTATTGCAGGAGCATGCTAAACCACACCTCATTAATGTAGTCATTCAAACCTTATCCCTTAGAGTTTTGTACTGAAAATGTATATAAAAGGCATTTTAAATTTGAGTCGTTTTATGTGGACATTGCAGTATGTTATGGATTTGAAGTTTGTAAAGTCGTCTGTGACGTCTCTGAAGTCTGTGAAGTCTCTGAAATCTCTGAAGTAGTGCGTTCTGCAAAGACACAAGCAGACATTACATTAATCTGGTATAGAGATGAGGAGTAGTTTAAGCAATTCAGATGTGTGTGTGTGTGTGTGTGTGTGTGTGTGTGTGTGTGTGTGTGTGATCTTTGCATTACCTAAAGATATAGTCTGTGAAGTTTGCTTTGCAACACGTCCTGGAAAAAAATACATACATATATATATATATATATATATATATATATATATATAAACATATACATATAAAAACATACGAATATTAAAACAGTTTTTAATAAATAACAAAATGTAATTGTTGGTAAATTGCTGTGATATAAGAGGAATAAAACACTTCAGGACATGCTGTTATAGAAAAAAAATCAAATTCGGGGTGGTAACAGAAAATCCGCTTCATCACATCATCCTGTCACTCAGCATTTTACTGCAACAGCAACACACACAGTATTTACTACTGATTTATATCTGTGTGTGTGTGTGTGTGTGTGTTTGAGAGAGAGAGAGAGATGCAGGTAACCATGGCATAAACTTATACATTACAAAACATTTTGGTTCATCAATTAAAAACAATAAAATAAATTTGACACATGTATTCTGTACTTCTTCATAAATTCATATTTGCGTACTGTACACAAAGTTACGGTATATATGTAAAGCCTTATATGTCCTGAAGTTATCTAGAAGTCTGTTTATCTTGTACATTATTTAATCCAAAGTACCTCTAAAATGCTCAGTTTATTCTCTCTGTACTGACCTTTAGATCTCAGCATGTAATAAAGAAATCCAGCGACGGCCAAAACCATTCCCAACACCAGGAGGAAAATACCGATGATCAGCTTGTTCCTCTCATCCACAGGAAGTGAAGGCTCTGTCAAAGCAACAAACAACACAAAAGTCTGATTCTATTGCCACTTATAACTCCAGTTTAAAAATACTAAACTAACACTTTTCTCAGTTAATGCACAGTTAACACCCTGATCCTTGTATGAAGCTGAAATTTGCCTGAATCTCTAGTTTACACACATAAGCATAATATTTTAATCTATCTCTGGAACACACTGGACTCCTGAAAAATATAACAGAGCCCAGGTTCTCACCCCAGGTGTATATGAGGGGTTGTGTTAAACTCTCGTGCTGCACCATGCAGGAGATGTTCTCTCCAGGTCTCGGTATGTACTCTAGATAAGTGTGGATCTGATAGAGCCAGTCTCCATCTGAAAGCTCCTCTGTGGAGGAAACTCCGTCACTCACGACCTTGCCGTCTCTCAGCCATGACACTTTGATTCCTTTGGGGTGATAATCATACACAGTACACAGCAACATGGCCGGGAGAATGTCCTGCTCAGATGTCTGTGACCTCACTATGACCTTGGGCTTCACTGAGAAACAAAATTAAAAACATTAATATGACTTAACACTGAGGCCAAACTGTGTCAGTAATAAAAAGATTAATATAGGAATTTGAAAATTAATCAGATACAAGAGTGTGTTATTCTGTGTTATTAACACTTAAACAAGTTCCTACCTTTCTTTAGAACATTAGACGCATAGTTATCGCTGTTATATTTGCAGAATGTGTACACATAGGAATAGAGACTGTTTTTTGGGTCTAGATTCAGCGATTCCGCCACTCTCGCTCCATAAACTGTGAATCCTGTGTATCTATCCGTTGTGCTGTTGTATCTCAGATATTCAGCCTTGTTGAAGTACCAAGAGTAAATGAATTCAATGGTGACCAGATCCCGAGTGTAATAACACTGCTTGTAGCCTTGTGCATAGTATCCATCTACTGAGGTAATAAAATAGATTTAAACATTGAAACCAGAGGCAAGAAAGAAAGCAAGAAAAAAAGAAAGAAAACTGTGGGGAAAAAAAATGCATTAAAACGTCTTCATCTTTTTAAATCTTATTTCATATGTATTAAATTAAATTCAAGCGACTTCCAAAATTTGCTCTTTGAACGTCAGTGGAATTCAAATGGAACCTCTAAATGCAAATTTATTATACAATTTAAAATGTTTACTTCTGATTTATATTCAAGCATAATAGAAAAGTTTTAGATTAGGAATAAAAAGCTATACTTATGAATGTAAACATGCTTTTCTGAACACTGGATAACCAACAGGGGAAGTGTTTAATACCTAGATATTCTCTCCTGCATGTGCGTATATGCCGAGCCCTTTACTACAACACTGTTATAATAATCACTATAAATGCCCAATGTTGTCAGGAACTGGTAGTGGAGGCAGATGCAAGTGCAGGTAATTTATTGTGGAAAGTACAAACAAAAGTGTGTATACAAGAACCATCAACATAAACTATGAATATGAGGCAAGACCATAAGCGATAACATGGCACACACAACAACAAACAACAACATAAGCTTGACAGTGAGGCACAGAAAAACTAGAACTTAAATAGTGGTGCTAAAAAGGCATAATGGTTCACAGGTGACTAGATCATGTGATGTGCAGGGGCTGAAGGGTAGAGTCGTTCCTTGCCATTCAACAGTACCAGGACAGGACCCCCCCATCCCTTCCCCGTTAATGTGTGACTCCTTAAGCGTGATATACAGTTGTATACAGAGACAATTACAACAATAGGGACACTCCTGTTGAGAGAAAAAGACAGAAGCAGAACTGAAGAGAAAAGAGTTTATCAGAGCTGTGAAGGGCAGAAAATCTAAAGCTCCAAAGTCACAAGCTCAAGATAGCTCTGAATCTTACAGGCATGGGGCAGACAGAAAAGGAGCAAATATATGTTTGGTACTTATAGCGAGTACTATATTACTGTCATAATATACTTTTGTGGTAAAGGTCTCTACATATGCACATGCAAGAAAATCCAGATGTTATACACCACCCCTATTATACTATTATACACAACTCCACCACCCCAGGCATGAAGGGTGAAATAGAACGGTAATTTTCAGTGAAGGAATACCAAGGTCTGTACCTATTGTGACATTTACACATTACAGCGAATCCATCAAATTACAGTCTTTAAAAACTAAAAGAGATTCTGAACTTAACACAAGCACTGATCATGTATTTATCTTTAAAATTCTGATTATGATTTTTTTTAAAATAATAGAAAAATTATTGACATATCCCAATTACATTCAGAATTGACTGAAATTCTGATAATTTATTCTCACTGCTTACCTGCTCTAAAGGAAAATAAAACCAGCAGCATGCAGATAAGAGACAGAGCGCACAGACTCATCGTGTCGTGTTAAACTCTCACACACCTGAATGAGGAAAAACAACACGGCGATGTAAAATAACTCCAGGTAATGAATCACACATTTTACCTGGCTCCAGTCACATGTTGCTAAGTGAATCACTCTCAGTACAAGTCTAATGACTCCGGTGTCACACCTCAGTGGGTTCTTTGTATAGTCAGGGGTTCCTAAAACAGTTCTAGTTTGGAACACTCTGTTGTAGGTTACCTCACAGGGATAACCACATATCCCTTATTTTTAAGGATTCCTTTTAAGAATGTATTACAGAATGTTTTTTTTTTTAAAAATTGGGTAAAAACTGCTGTATAAAAATTCCAGATTTTCTGAAACAATGTTTTGGTAAAGTTATTGGTATGCCCACTGAATATCTGAAATAAAATCAAATTGTTATCCAAACTACTCTCAGTCTCCAGAAACATTATTACTGCCTATAGCCCTATTGGATTAGATTAGTTTAACAGGGGGACATCAGTAATACATTTTATTATACATTTCCTCAATGATAAAGAGTAGGTGAGTTTTCAGATGGTTGTATTTTCTACTAACTCGAATATGTGCATCACATGGCCATATAATCACGCTCCACTCACTGAGACGGAAGCAAGTGCAGGTATGACAGTTTAATGAAACAACAATACGTCCAAAGGATCAGGCAAAAATCAATAAATAAAACGACAGGCAGAGGTCAGGCGACCAGGAAAACAGTCCAAACAAGGCAAGGCAAAGAGACGAGGTCGAAAACAAGAACAAGGTCAAAATCAGAATAAACAAACACGGCATCAAGGCTTGGTAACGACAGAGACAGAAGGAAACAGAGCATATACTTCACAAAGAGTGAATGCATAGAAAGTCCTTTTAACCTGTGGTTGTGATTGTGCTGTGAACTGGATGCAGGTGTGTGTAATTAGAATGAATGAGTGTTCTGGGAATTGCGGTCCATGGCGGCCATGTTTGAGGCTGCAGTGCAGTATGGGAAATGTAGTCACTGGTTTGCTGTGATATGACAGTTGAAGAGGGACTGTGGTACAAAAAAGACACTGGGTCTTATTTCAGTTTGGGGCAAACCAAAGTTCCAGCAACAATTTGAAAATAAAATGCAACAATAATCCCAAAGTATACAATAAGTATCTATTTTTTGTTTTGTGATTTGAGAAGTGTTATATGGGTAATTACAAATACTATGGTAATTGTTACACACACTATGACATATAAACATCTTTTTTTTTCAATGCGAGGCAACATCTGCATAGAAAATCACGGACATGTGTATCTGGATGAGACTAAACTGATCAGATGATTAGTTTTAGTTTAGCTCATATAATACACCTACAAAATTAATATAGTATCTAATATAATCACTCTTTACAACCGTGGTGAGAAGAAAAGTATCTCAGCATGCACAAAACATCGAACCTTGAGGTAGATGGGCTACAACAGCAGAAGTTCATATTGGGTTCCACTCCTGTTAGCCCAGAACAGGCTATCATGGGCACAGACTCATTGAACCTGGACAGCTGAAGATTAGAAAAAAATATATGTTGGTGAGTGCTCATGTATGCTCATGATCGCCTCAGATTCTTGTTCTTGGATGTGAGGAGTGGAAGCTGATGTGGTCTTCTGCTGTTGTAGTTATTTGGGTTACTATAGACTTCCTGTCAGCTCAGACCAGTCTAACGCTCCTCTGATCTCTCTCATCAACACGGTGTTTCAGCCTGCAGACCCTCTGTTCACAGGATGTTTTTTGTTTTTCACACCATTCGGTGTAAACTTTAGAGACTGTTGCGTGTGAAAATCCCAGGAGATCAGCATTTTCTGAAAAACTCAAACCAGCTCAACTGGTACCAACAACCATGCCACTGTTAAAGTCAAAGAGATCACACTGTTTCCTCATGTTTGATATGAACATTAACCGAAACTCTTGATCTGTATCTGCATGACTGTTATGCATTACGCTGCCGCCACATGATTGGCCGATTATATAACTGCATGAATGTGCAGGTGTCTAGGTGTTCCTAATAAAGTGGGTGGTGAGTGTAGATTTAAAATATTTTACATATAATCTGTATACAATCTGTCTCTGAACAATCTGTCTGTGAATGTTACCAAAAAAAAAGAGATAATTGTTGACTTCGGGAAGTCCTGCACTGATTACTCCCCCTGTGCATAAATGGCTCTACAGTGGAGAGTGTGCTGAGCATCAAGTTCCTTGCCATTCACATTGTGAAGACCTGATGTGGGCAACCAACACCAGCTCCCTGGCCAAGGGAACCCAACTACACCTACAAGGTTTACATCCCTCCACCCATCCTCACCACATTTTACAGGTTCACTACAGAGAGCAGCTGCATTATTCTCTGCTTTGAGAATTTGCTACAACCCTGATTGCAAGACCCTACAGACTCTAGTGCAGACAGCTGAACATATCATCTGCATGCCTCTACCCCCTGTTCAGGACATTTCCACTCTTGCAGCATCTGTATGGCTTCCAGCATTATGGACAATCCCTACCACCCCTCCCACAATATTTTTGCCCCTCTGGCATCCGGCAGAAAGCTTTGCAGCATTCACTCAAGGATTGCCAGACTGGGTTACAGCTTTCACCGGCAGGCTGTCAGACACAGGAGCAGCCATGCCAACACCAGCAGACTCTGTAACAGTTTCTTCCTGGAGGCAGTCGGATAACTCAACACCTTGCTGCTTCCCAGTGCTCATCTGGGATAGTCAAACACTTAACCCAGTCACTTTATATTAATGAACTTGATTTTACTGTCAGTATTGCTGCTATACTTATTGCTGCTGCACTACAAAATAGTTTCAAGTTTACAGCCCATGTTCTGTGTATTTATTGTCCTGCATTTGTCTCATACTGTTGTGTATTGTACTTTATGTAGTCTTCTGTTATGTGTTGCACCATGGTCATAGATAGTTGCCATTTTGCTCCATCATATACAAGCTATATAGGGGGGAATGACAATAAAAACCCACTTGACTTGAATTGAACATCTTCCTAAGGCAAGCAGTTGTTCCTACGTGCTTCAAGATGATCACCATAATCCCCTGTGGATCTCAGCAACAATAATCAGCAACATCAGTGTGCACATGGCAGATGACCTCTCCTGGACCCTCAACACTATCTGCCTAGCCAGGAAAGCCCAGCAGGGTCTGCATTTCCTGCAGAGGTTGAAGACAGCAATCCTCCCCCTCCCATCCTCAGCACCTCCTACAGGGGGACAGTAGAGAGTGTCCTGACCACCTGTCTTACTGCTTGGTATGGGAACTGAACAAGAAGCTATAAAGAGAAATGACAACAAAAAAAAATACTTCACTTGATTTGAATTCTGGATTGTGATAAGTCAGAAGGTGTTTTCTATAACAGCAGCTCTACAGTGCCACAACTCAGCCAGCTTTAACATGGGCTCATTACCACGCTGTTCCTCAAACAACATGGACTTCAATTCCCAGAATTAATCATAAAACACTTATTCTCATTCTTCATCCCCAGGTTTTAACCATGCACACCAGTACTCAATTTATTCACAGTATGAAGCCCACACATGTAGTACACTCATTCCTTAGTATAAATACCAAGCCATTCATGTTATCTCTTTTCTCACTTTTGTTTTTGACTTTTGTTTGCTTGTCTTTGCCCAGTTCAGTTCTGACTGTCTGATATTTGGCCATCCTTCACTTTTGTGTTTTGCCTCACACTTTGTGGACCATGTTACCACACCATGTGTGCACTTAACCTTCTCATAACAGACAGTAGTGTAACTGCATATCAGAGGTTTATATTACTGCACTCATTCTGTTATCATTTCTATAGTAAAAACTCATATAAAAATTGCTCATATTTTGAGCATCAATTGATCAAAAATCAAAAATTGATCATCATATGCTATCATAGCTAGACGTGCTAGCTTCTCTCTGTCTGTCTGTCTGTCTGTCTGTCTCTCTCTCTTTCTGTTAAGCTATACGTGTTCCTCCTGCTGCCTGTTGGGATACATGTACATGATATAATTTATTTCCCAGTTGAATTTTACCCTCAGTGCACGTCTAACTCGTTTGGTGTCACATCGCAGTGCTTGTTTTTCTTCTTTTTTTAAATAGTTAAAAGTTCTTCCTTTTAGGTTTCTTAAAAGGGAACACTTCCATGTATGGTTATATAAATTTTATGTTACTCACAGGAGTAAATTTTGGTTCTTCCAGGAACTGGTGTATTTATATTGAGATCACGTGAAACTTTTATTACACACTAGTTGACTTCATTCAACTAATTATGTGATTTCTGATGGAAACTTCATGAGAACTCGTTTAAGGATTTCCCAGAAACAGGGGTGAACACGTGTGCAATCACAACTTTTACGTTTTCTATTTGTAAGTTAATTTGTAAACTATATTTTAAACTATGCAGCACAAGTTCCATGGCAATGTAAAGGCTTAATAAAACGTATGTATCAGTGTGTATTCCTAAAATGATCTGGTAATCCTTTTGAGAAGAAATTCAAACTTTGGATGATTGAATTTTTATCTTCGGAAAGAGAGAAAAATGAACATTTTGGTGAACTCTGACGTGGAAAAAGACGAAAATCTTCAGTCTGTTAAACTGCTGTTGTTTTTATCACCAAAATTAAGACTAAAACTACCAATAATGACCAAAATACAAATATAAGTATAAGGACAATTATAAAGAAAAAACAAGACTGGATTGACTATAAACTTAGTTGGGCCGTGACGATCAGAATGCACAGTTTACAGGATCGGATTAAGAATTTGAGGCTAAAATAAGATTACTGGCATTGATATCAGAATCCAGAGTGACTGTATGGATCATGTGATGGTGTTTTTTCTCAGGTTTTGTGTAAAAAAAGCTTTTCACACTTGAATAAACTGGCTTGTACCACGCCAAGCCTCAAATCACAAGCAGCAGAACTCACCTCTGCTTTCACTTTGTTTCAGATGAAACACTGATTGTGTCAGTCTTTCACTGATGCTATTCACATGATAATAGTTTGAATAGTTTTTGTGTCCTCAGGAAGGTTGACACGGAACAAGGAAGTACAAATGTATCTGTTAGGCATTTTCAAACAAGCCCTGAATACTTGAATCCACACCAAGGGGAAATTTTATTTTTGTTTTGGGTAGGGCACATACTTTCAGGTTTGATTTCAGATTTAAAAAAAAATAACCATGAGAACTTTAGAATCATGGCTAGGTTCTTTTTTGATTGTTTGTTTTAATTTTCCTTTGGCACCAACACTCAAGCAGCTAAGAACAGCACTTTTTCAGACCAACGCACAGAGTGCAGGACATGTACTCCTGCACTGTCATGAGCACCAAGGGCAGATGTACATCCCATTCATTCTATTTCTTTAAGGTGATGATGGGAAGCTGTTCTGTAAGGGTCATGCTGAATCTTTCCATTAAGCTATTGCTTTGGAGATGCAATGAGGTTGTGTGGATCCCAGACACTCGACACTCGAACACTCGTGATCCGAAGCCCTAGATTAATGTGAACATCCTGAGGTGTACCACAGCGGCTAAATGTCCCACTAATGAGGGCCTCAATCATCATCTCCACTTACAGTCCTTAAGCATCTGAGGACAGCACCAACACCTTCTTTCAGTTTTGTCTTTACCCACCAGAGCACTGAGTGTAGGTCCACATCAGCTTCATATTGCTGCCTCCAGTTGTGTGGACCTCCTGGAGCTCACAGCAGAAAGCAACATTCATTGGGCTCACAACAGCATCCTCTAGCTTCTGTGCCTACAGTTTCATCTTCATCTCCATACAGGGGGTGACAGATGCTGGTGTAAAGGCCTCAGCACATGTGTTATGCTTGTTGTATTTCTCCAACATGTGTTAAGTGCATGGTACATGTGCCCCAGCATATACAAAGCATATGCTGCTCTGGATCAATTAGGACTTGCATCTACTAGTGTTTAAATAAATACTGTATTGTTTATATAATTCAGAAGAAGCTTTATACTGTACAGGTATATGTCTGTGTGAGTAATTATGTAACTAACTATACTTATGTAAGTAACTACTATTCTAGCTGTCCAGAGTTACCGAGTGAAGATAATAGTTTACATTTTTGCAAGAGTACAATCCATCGTCATAATTAACAAGGATAACATAAGAGCATTTAAATTTATAATTAGCCGAGTATTTCTTAAATGTTGTGAATCTTTCTGTTGTGATAATATGGGTATTTATGAGTATATACCATGTTTATGTATGCACATCCACACTCAGACTCATTCATTCCCTGTGTCAGTATGCCATCAAGTGGCTTTAATTTGCATTGCTACCTGCAAAGTGATGTACATTATTCATCGAGATGTTATAGTACCTGTGTGTACATGACATGTGTTTCTCCATTAATAATACACATCGTTTATCTAGTGTATCTAATTACCATAATCACCATAATGCTGTAACTCTTTTAATATATAGGAACAATTCTATTCTATAAACCAAACATATATTGAACATTGTCCCAAGAAGCAAAGGTGTGTAATCACTTGGTAGTGACCAATAAAGAGGAGTTTCCATTTGTGTTTACCCAGGGACCCTGTGGTGGCCTTGTATAATCCAGACCAGTACTGACAATCACTGGTGTGGATGTGACTTCATCCTTTCTTTCAGCTGGAGTGGCGTAACCCCTTTCTATGCACTTCAAAGTCACAAGTACTGGATTTCTTTTATCCAGCATGTCACTTGGCCCGCTATTCTTTAAATAACCTGAGTCATGGGAGGGATGAGATCCCTGGACCTGAGGTAGTATTTGTAATGGTGGATGGACAGCAGCAGGGCTTTGGTCTCTGCAGGTGACACAGTAGTAAAATTCCTGTTTATTGAATGTCCTGCTGAAAAATGTCTCCATCCTCTCACCAACCATGTTTTAGATAATTGCAGGGGGGGTCAACTGGTGACAACACAGGGAACTCCACAAGGGACTTCTGCACTGCCTTGAAATCTGTTTGCCATTCTTCCATCCACTGTCCCTGTCCATTTGCAGCAGGCAGAAAAGTGGTGCAGTCACACAGGTGAAGACCTTCACAAGTCTCCTGGCTCTAAAAGCTTTTAATCTGGTGCTGGTCGATGGGTGTGGGCTGATCTATAACCACCTGTACTTCTGTAAATGGATGTCTGACAGTGCCTTGTCCATCCGCTTCTCAAATCCTGAGTGGCTGCATTACTGTCTGGCCACCAATCACAAGGCCCTGCAGAGAGTGCTAAATTCAGCTGAGCAAATCACTTAGGAATTTAGAGGACATCTACCAGACATGTTTCCTGATGAAGGGTCACAATATTATGGCGGATTGTACTCATCCAGGTCACAACCTGTTCGTCAAGCTAGCATCTGGTAGACACTTTTGAAGCTTACAGTCATGGATGAACAGGCTGAGGAACCGTTTTTATTTGCAGGCCATCAGACTACTAAATAACTGTGTGTCACTTTAAGCATGTTAAATGTCAACTTGAGCACATTTCTCACTTTAGTTTTATAGGACATTTACTACTGTCACTTTATTCTCTGCTGATTGATTCATTTTGATCAGCTTCAAGACAGAGAAGTTTGTGCCTTGTGTTGTCTCGGCTTTGCTGTCACTGCACAACATTAAGGTTAACAATAAACAGATAAGAAGTATGAATGTTGTATGTACGTTCATTAAAAATTGTAATTGTAAATTGTAATCACTGTCAAATCGGGGGTGTGCTGTTATAGGAAAATAATCAACTTCAGTGTGGTAACAGTCATTTAACTGTAACACCATGCTTTAATGACAAAGAACATTCCCGTGGATAATCCCAGTATTCCTACAGCAATTCCCACCGCAGACACCACCGTCGGAGTCACACTCGGAGTTACATGTCGAGTTATTGCTGAATCATCTCACACACACACTCTCTCTCTTTCACACACACACACACACTCTCTCTCTCTCTCTCACACACACACTCTCTCTCTCTCTCTCACACACACACTCTCTCTCTCTCACACACACACTCTCTCTCTCTCACACACACACTCTCTCTC
>JANDJT010000190.1:127848-149352 GCA_024331685.1 Stegophilus panzeri | reverse complement strand
ATGTGTGTGTGTGTGTGAGGTGTGTGAGGTGTGTATGTGTGTGTGTGTGTGTGAGAGAGAGAGAGAGATAAATACTTATTGCACCTTTAATTCTCATTAACACATCAGTTATGAAGATAAATGTATTTTAATGTAGTGTATAGTGTATTTACTTTCCAGCAGCACTGGAGCAGAAATACAGATGATGGATACACACACACACACACACACACACTCTCTCACACACACACACACACACACACACTCACGCGCGCACACACACACAGTGCAGGATCTCACGCGCATGTATTATTAATAGGTAGTATCCGGTTTATAGTAAAGATAAAAATGTTTACTAAATATTTCAGATATTTAACACACACACACACACACACACACACACACCGCGCTCTCTCACTCACCTTTATCTCTGTAGATGATGATGCTCAGCTCTGCTCCGGTCTCCATCTGTGTGTGTGTGATGATGATGATGATGAGAGCGGGGATGAGGAAGCTCCACACTGACAGCGGCTCCTGGCCAATCACAGGCCTGGAAAGGGGCGGGGCTACAGATCTACTCAGACCAATCAGATGCTGATGCCTCAACCCTGAACCTTTAATACACGTCCATGTCGGTGTTCACCAGCAGGTGGCGCCACAGTGAGCGGAGAAATGGAGGCAGTCATAAAGATGAAACGACAAGACGGGGAAAGAAATAAATAAATAATAGAAGGAAGATGGAAAAAGAAAAAGAAAGAAAACGGTAAAAATAAATAAAACACAAAATATTTTTATTTTATCTAATATAATATTAAAGAAAATATTTTATATAAACCCAAGTACAGAAAGTAATGTATTGATTTAAACTGGATAAATGAGACTGTGGATGATGACATTAACTTCCAATTTAATTCAGTTTCAGTCTTCACTTTCCCTTATATTCACAATTAAAAACCCCAACTGAAATATTCTTTAAATAAATCTTTTAAAACCCCGTTTAACGTTCAATAAAACCATATAATAATCATCATCACGTATTTAAACGCTGCTTAATGATTTGTATGATTATATTTAAATAAAGAGATTTTTAAAAGTAAATATTATCATTTTTATGTTTTTAATTAGTTTAGAGACTTTATGTAATGTAAGTATTTGACTTGTATATTAGTTATGTACATATTTAACATGTTAGAATTATTGTATTTTGGATGTTTTTTGGGTAACAGCAGAATAATCCGGTGTTTTAATTCCCCTCAAACTCCCGAACTACAATAAATACAATAATATAATATAATATAATATAATATAATATAATATAATAAATAATACAGTAAATTAATATGTTGATATTTGACTTGGTGATGGTTCATGAAGGTTTCTTTTACTTAAGACATTTACAACTGAATTAAAGTGAAAACTCTTAGTCACATAATTATAGACATCGATATCAAAACACATAATAATAATAATAATAATAATAATAATAATAATAATAATAATCACGGTATTTACATTTTATTTTATTGCTCTGTACAAATGCATTACAATCTGAAATAATATCTGAAATTGTGTAAAAGCAACAGAATCGTACACAGATCCGCTGAAGCCCTTTACAGTCACACAACAGCTCTTAAATAAACACAAACATTTTACAAAAATAAGAATTTTAAGCTACAGAACAGGAGACATTCGGAGACATTCGGAGCGGAGGCCATCGTCCTCGGCTTACACACGTGAGCAGAACCTTAAAAAAGCGAAACCAAAAATTTTTTACAAAAAAAAGAAAAATAATAACAATACAAAAAATGTATCGTTGCTACTTTCAGAAAGCCGACCAGATGCAATGTGAAATAAATAACACTTCAGATAATTGTTGAAACCCTTCTGTTCCCGCTGCAGGCGCTCCGATACGAACCCTCATCATGATAATCGCAGTTTTATCTGATATGATCCGGATATTCTGTAAAACACATCACACAACAGCTGTATCCCATCTCACATCCTGGAGTCTCTGGGTCAGCAAGGGGCGGAGCTTAAGTTACATTTACTCAACCAATCACAAACTTGGTATTATGACATCACCACCGGCTTTCTTTCAGTTCTACAGCAGCTTTAATCACACAGTGAACAGTTCACCAAACAAGCCATAAAGCTCATTACTAGCTAAGATAATTAACTCATGTAGCTAAATGATTATATCGTGTAGCTGTATTTAACGCTAAGAAGTAACTTACACCGAGTCACATGCTCCTGTCTTAAGCCCCGCCCACGTGAGATAAACGCTCCGTGTTTTTCAGACATGTGATGAACAGAATTTTTGGAGACGAGTGAAAGTGAGGGAACTTTTGAAGAGAACGAACATAATCAGAAAAATCAGAAAAATCCGTCTAGTTAGAGAACCTCCTTTCAAATGGGATTACGATGAGAATTATTGTTCCTCATGTTGAATATCACAATATATTAATATTTATATAACGGGTTCACGGTACACGCCCACTGCTGAGATCTTTCCTCTGAACTTCTTTAAAACATACAAACTAAACAAACCGGGAGTCATGTTTCTAGTTTCTTAAAGCTGTGCAGTGACAGGCTTGTGAGGAGAGCACACACACACACACACACACACACACACACACACACGCTCTGCTTTACAAAAATAAATATCAACAGTTCATCCACAGTTCCTTCGTTTATTCACTTTCATACGTTTACGCTCTGCGTCTGTTCTTTCGCTCCGTCTTCCTCCACCTCTATCAGCACCGTCTCCACCTGGTTCTCCACCATCACTCCTTCCTGCAGGACCACTGGCTGCGCCATCACCCCAACCGGCAGCTCCACTCGTTCTTCCACCATCACTCCGTCCGGCAGCTCCAATCGCTCCTCTATCATCACTCCGTCCTGCAGGATCACTTGCTGCTCCATCACTCCATCCTGCAGTACCACTTGTCCCTCCATCATCACTCCGTCTCGCAGCTCCATCTGTCCCTCCATGATCACTCGTTCCTCCACCATCACTCCATCCTGCAGCTCCACCCGTCCCTCGATCACCGCGCCCTGCAGCTCCACCTGTTCCTTCATCACTCCGTCCTGCAGCTCCACCTGCTCCTCCATCATCACACCATCCTCCAGCTCCACTCGTTCCTCCACCATGGCTCCGTCCTCTTCGTGGATTTCGTGCTGCTGCTGCAGGTGAGCCGTGAGGTCTCGGGTGTGAGTGAACCACTGATCACACAGCGTGCAGTGGTTGGGTTTGTCACCTGTGTGGATCACCAGGTGATCTTTAAACTGTTCCCAGCTGTTGAACACCTCACCACACACCTGAGGAACAGAATACACACTCAGACACGAACACCACCGTTACAGCAGGATCTACTCCTGCTTTAAAGACTGGAACTGGGTCGAGGTGGAGTCATGCTTCTCCACTGACATTCTCACTCTAACTGTGAACACTCGACATGTCTGGGTGTAGTGGCAGATCTCCTGCACCTAAAAGAACACTCCGCTTGTCTTAGGTTTAAAGTTTTAGTTTGCTGCAGCTGGTTTAACGATTTATTTCTCTTTACTAACTTGAGGTTTGGATTCTTGCTCAGAGAAGCGAGGTGGTTCTGAGTAGAACAAAACCTGCTCAACTAATCCATGGACAGATACCAAAGGACAAGCAAGAAGAAAAGTTTGAACAGTAGATGTACCTCTGAGGCAAGCTCCAGAGGAGGCTGTAGTGAAGAACATTATTGCTTCTGTAATCAATCATGGTTAATCTGGTCAATCTAACAAGAAGGTGCCTTCTTCAAAGCCCTGGTTTAACTGTGGTGGTGGATGGACAAGTCCAGGAGGAAAGATCATGCTAGATGATGCTGATCATTCTGAACAATATGTGAGCACCTGCCCAGTGCTCCGAGATGTTTTTTGGGTTCTGTGTTTAGTGCAAATGTGGCTCTGGAGGAACCAGGCTTTAGAATCTGAGGTCCCATTAGCGAGACATTAATAACCACCACTAGATAACCACAGAGTGGAACATCTCAGAGCTCTTCAATCACGCTCATAGTATTTACTTTTGTGTTTGGGTGAAACGCTCCAGAACCAGCTGCAGTATGGAGGAAACCTTCTTGCCACTCCACCAGACCCCGAAGAACTTCTTTCACTTGGCCCCAGAGCAGTGACAGATATCTGACTAAACATCACATATACAGTGTGTATATATATATATATATATATATTTAAAAACAATAAAACAGTGTTAGGTGTTTGATTAGTGACCAGATATGAGGAGTTGAAAAACTAGACAGCAGGTGCTTGAGAAGGAGAAGAAGGAGGAGGAGGAGGAGGAGAAGAAGAAGGGTTAAAGTGGTTGAGGTATAATCAGTCCCTCCAGGATTTAATGATTACGCAAAATCAAGCAGACTCCAATCTGCAGAAGCTGCAATTTTTCTAAATGGCCGCAGATTCGGGCCGAGACGCGTCACGTGACATCATCACGACGCACACTCATCCAAAGCCCTCTTAGATACATGAGTACAGCTAAAAGCTCTCGTTTACCAACAAACATCACTGTGAAAGAGCAGAACTATTTCCTGCGATCGCGATTTCGCCGATTCGAGCAGTTTTCTGCAAAAAAACCAAAAAAACTAAACATTAGAAAAAGCCGCAGCAAACTCGAGTGTTTTTGACAGCAACGGTCAGAAGAAAACTCCTGCAGGGACTGATTAGTTTAAAGTGTGAGGTGAAGTGAGCTCCAGCTCCATTAGACACACCGAGCATGGACTCTGGATGGTTTGGGAACACCAGGCTGAGGGACTCACATCAGTGAGGTGAGACAGAGGAAAGAAACATGGAAGACATGGAAACGAGCACGTTTTCACACTGACGTTGTCCTGAAAGTCCAGCATCAGACATTCTTCTTAAAGGTCGAGTTAGTTCAAGAGACAAGGCCTTGACGAAAGATCTCACACACACACACGCACTCACACACTCACTCACTCTCACACTCACTCACACACACACTCACACACTAGACCACCAACACTTTAACTTTAAGATCTGAGTAAAATAGTGTTTTATTATTCAGAGAGTGAAATAAAGACTCCACCCCACCTGGCATTCGTAGAGTTTTTTGCGGCCTTTCTTGGCTCCTGCGCCGTTCTGGCAGGCCGACATGTGGCACTTCAGCGTGCTGTTCCTGGCAAACCGTTCGTGGCAATCCGGACATTCGAAAGGTTTCTCACCTGTGGAGAGAAATGCAGAGTAGTACTGCGTAAAGCATGCTGTACCTGAAACACCAGAAATATCACACACGCCGTGTAAGCGTTACGGTTTAGGACACGGCCGGAGGGACGCCTCGCTCACGTCCCAAAACCAATACTGATGAGTGAAGACGTAGCGATCGTGCATTCCGGCGGCGGTGTAAACTGAGCGCACGTCGTACTCGTACCCGTGTGTTTCCGTAAGTGCTCTTTGAAGTGGCCGAAGTGGTCGAACTCTTTACTGCAGTACACACACATGTGCACTTTCTTCTTCAGCTTCTTGCTCAGCTCCTCGGCGTCATAGTGACACGTGTTGACGTGCTGTTTGAGCGCTCCCTCCCGAGCGTACGTCTTCCCACAATGTTTACACACGAACGGTTTCTCCGAGCTCGCCGTGTGCGTCTTCATGTGCTGCTTCAGGTGGTAGAAGAGCTTAAAGCAGCGCTCGCACTTGTCACAGCGGAACATGTTATCGGAGATCTGCACCTCCACCACCTCAATCCCTTCCAGAGTTTTGGTGGCCATCACCGCCTCCTCCTGCAGATCCCCCACCTCCTCTCTGGCCCTCTTCACGTTCGACGCCCCCTGCTGGTATTTACTGGTGATGTCAGCGAGCAGCGCGAGGGCGGAGTCGTCCGTTTCCCTGCCTCCGTCCGTCACCTCCTCCTCCATCAAGCATTCCTGAACGATGGCCTCTTCCCCGACCTCCACCTCGATCTCCACCTGCTCGGACTCCGCCTCCGCCGACGGCAGGGTTTCCGTGATCACGTTCGACGTCTCTGCGATTTTTCTCTTCTTGGCTTTGGTTTTATCAGAGAGGGGCCGAGGCTCGGACTTCACCGTGATGTTCCTGTCCTCGCTCTTCACCCTGAGGAAATGGAAAAAAAAATAACCCGAGGTTTCTAGGGAGCAAGAAATAAAGATGTAGGAGACTAAAAATAACAGATTTAGAAAAGAATATGACGTACACTCCTTCTGAAGACCCAAAAAACAACATGAAAACATGGATGTAGAGTCGAACCTGTTGTTTAGAGCTTTAATGGCTTCCTGCATCTGCAGATATTCAGCTGCTCTCCACACGTCCACCACTTCCTCCTGTCCACTCAGAGCGAGCGTGGCCGTGTAGGTGAACTCCATCAGGTGATGAAATGCACTGTTACTCACTCCTACACACACACACACACACACACACACACACACACACGGTTCTGGTTCAAAGTGTCTGTTTAGTCAGAAATGTTGATCACATGACCAATCACTTCTAATAATGACCTGTTAATGGGGAGATCATAACCACTATCATGTTTCGGTGTCCCATCACAAATGTATTGTGGGAAATTAGTGAGAAATGTCAGAGCGTATGTGTGTATGTGTGTGTGTGTTGTACCCTCAATCTCCACCAGAGGTTCCTGAGTGAAGTCCTGGAAGAACTTATGGAAGAACTGACTGCAGGCGGCCAGCACGGCTTTATGGGCTCGAAACTGATGACCTGCAGCACACAGGACACACACACACACACCACACGTTCTGTTCTGTTCACGATGACGGAGATGGAGGTTCTGTTCTGAGACGTGGGTTCTCACCGTCGACGATCAGCGTGATGTCTGTGAACTGGTCGAGCCTTCTCTGTTCGTTCAGTTTGTCCAGCATGACTTTATAATGAGCCGGAAACTCGTGCTCATTTTCTCCGACTCCTCCGTCGTCAGACATGGTGGAGAGCTTATCCTGGATATGAGTGGAGGGTGGAGAGAAGGGTGTGTGATGCAGAATATGAGGAACAGTATGCAGAAAATAGGATGTAAACAGTGTGGATAGATATATATATGTGTGTGTGTGTGTGTGTGTGTGTGTGTGTGTATAAAGTTGAAACGTTGAATCTGATTAGACCTTTATGGCTCGATCAGATAGAGTCTGATGAAATAATGCTGTATGTAATTAAGGTGTACACAATAAGGGTGCAGATCATTTATTTTCTCAAAGCCCAGAACTGACTCCTAGTGCACTATATGAGGCCTTTATACTGCACATATAGACCTGAATCCCATATCCAGCCCTATTAGAAATATAGTGCACTACACAGGGCGTAGAACCCATTATCTCACACCCTATGTAGTGCGCATATATCCGCAGTAAGGATGCATTTGGGATTTAGCCTCAGATAGCTAGCGAAGTTAAAACAGGAAGCTGCGGCTTTACGCACAAATGACACTTGATAACGTCTCTAAAACCCCACAGCCCTTTCTATAGAGCGAAATTAAAGTCTATTAACGATAAACCAGCCAAAAAAACGCATCCCGCTCCGTAAACAATTCCTAAAATTCCGCTTTCAAGCTCGGCCTCTAGCAAAGTGAAGCCAAATTCGCCATTTGTTATCGACTCACTGTTGTTACGTCATCAAATCGCGCATTAAAATGCTCAAATCCGGCTATTTTTTTTCATCGACTGAAGAGCAGGAAACCGTCGCGGCATTGTGACTCGTGTGTACTCACCCTGTATGCCACTGAATGTAAAGTTTTATGGAGTTATTTTAATAATCGTGTCCCGCTCCGTGCTTCACAACGTCGTGCTTCGCGGAGAGAAGAAAAGTGGGCGGGCGCTTTTCCGCTCAGGACTGCACTTCCCGAAAGGCCACGCGCTACGCCAAGTCAAGCGCGAGATAGATGGCGCGCGAGACACATTTTCCCGCCATTAGCTTTTCCTGTCAGTTCAGTAAACTTCCAAAATGGAGGAATAATGACATTATTTACTGTCATAACTGAAAAATAACATTTAATTTGCTTTTTTTTTTTTTTTTTTAAAGTGTGGATTTCTTATATTTCAAATCCCTTGCAACTTTTAAGTGTTTTAATTGTTTAAAACTTTTATTTTTAAACTTTATGTGTAAATGTTATCACATTTTCACACACAAAAAAGGAAGCTAACGTAAAAATAATTCTCACTTTATTCTTGTGTTAATTGGAATAATTAGGAATCTTCACTGTGATCAAATTCTATACTTTAAATAAAGGTAGACATGTTTTTCCATTTCCACGATCTAATATGTGTTATACGAGTGCTCTTAAACATAAATATAATAAAACAGTTGTTGTTAATTGCTATTAGTAACATTTCATAACCGTGTTCCTTTATTAAAAGAGGCCTTAATGTACTACAGATCTGTGAGAAACGTCCTCTTAACACATAAAGCATTATGATGTACAGTATTAACACAATATTTTTCATAAACACCTGCTCTGCTAACTATCATTAGCATAGGGATCGTTTTAACTAACGAGCGAGTAACAGCTACGGTGTGGTGGACTTTAAACTAACACTTCACAAATTTATGTTAATAATTATAATACGTAATCAGAAGGAGAAACCTATGTTTGGTGGTTAATGGATGTAAACTTTATGTTCACTAGGTGAGGTTTGTAGATTACAGATCTGCAGATATCTTATCGAATATTAATCTCAGTTTGTGGTTCAGGTCACTGTGTCTCAGGTGAGAGAATCTTTAACAGGTGAAGTTTACAGTGTAGAACCTCATTTTCAGGCCCCAGACTTCTCCTGTAGCTTCTGTTATATAATAAACACCCTGTAACTCAGCAACCTTCATCCATTTCCACTGATTTGTAGATCACATGACTTAAAGAGTGACTTGTTAATAAAATCAGATCCACTCGATCGGTTCCCACATGTGAATAGTTGGAGATTAAACCCTAGACTGTGGTTCTTGCCAACACATACACACATCACTTTATCTCATGTTTATTATGGTTTATGCTACTATTACTGTGTTTTGTTTAAAATAAATTAAGGACTCTAGATTACCCTGTTCAGGTTACAGTGTCGTCTTTAATTCATACACTAACAACTAATTATCCAGCTATCTAGCTATTATTTAAATAATTTCTTTATTTTATTTTTTTAATGTAAACTAAAAAGGTTTTAGGACACAATTTAAAATTCTACTCATTTAGTCATTTTATTTAGATATTTTTTCTACTTAGATTTTACTAGCACATCATTTATATTTATACACTGTCTTAACTGTTATATTTTTTTCTTTTACTTTATTTTATGCTAATAACATTAACTACCAATCTAGGGTTAGGGTTAATTTGAAGTACAACTAAAAAGGTTTTGTCATTTCAGCACATAGTTAACTTTTTATTTATATAATATTCTCTACTTAAATTTTACTAGCACTTTACAATTTTTACAATGTCTTCACTGTTGTATTTTCAAATTTTCTTCATTTTATGCTAATAATGTTAGCTAATGAACTGTAGGTAATTAACTACCAAGCTAGCTACAGTAGCTATTTAGCTATTACTTGCTAGTTTTTATTTTTAGGTTTTATGTTATTTATATATTTTAACACTTTTATTTTTACACTGTTGTAATGGTTGTTATATTTTCTAATTTACTTCAAATTTACAGTAAATACATTTCTAATTTACTGTAGCTAGCTAAAATGCCTGAATTAAAAATGTAGTTTGACATTATTTTGACACTTGTTCACTCGTCTATAAACTATCTTTTGACAAGCTAGTGCTTTGACTGACGTTCTAGTAAGAACACCAGCTAGACATTTTTATTAATATACAGTAATTGCTTTTTAATACAGTGTGATTATGATGATGATAATGATGATAAGATTATAAACAAACATAATGTGGATTATAATCAGAGAGCTCTTTGTTATGTACTGTTTAATAAAGTGTTGTTATCAGTCACGCTAACAGTGAACATCATCACACTCCAAAGTCTAACTGCAATCAAATCTAAAAGTCAGAGCATGAAAGGGTTAGTGTGAAGCCAAGCTGCACTTTCTCTACTGTACACACATAACAGGGAGATTTTCAGTTTTATATACTGTTCTATTAAACATTAAAGGCATTACAGGAAATCATGTGTTGTTATTTATTGCAATACTGAATTCACACAAAGCTACAATAGACACAAATCTCTGCTAATAAGTCCCAATTAATGTGTTATAATGTGCTGTGAGCAAACTCAGACCTGTGATTAAAGGGGTTCTACTTAGATAAAAGAAAATACCTCATTGTGTTCTACATAGAACCTTTAAAGGAACACATACTATGTTATTGTGGACAGTGTTCAGTTCAGGAGCAGGAGGCCTGGATAGTCAGGATTGTTGGGATTTTTGAGATAAGGGTTCTCCCAAAGAGGCCTTTAAAGAGTAATAACACACCAAAATGCTTAAGTTCAAAATTATGTAAGAATAAATAATGTCAGCCCTGCTGAAATTTATAATGCATCTATAAAAACAATAAATGACAGTTTTTTTGTTGTAGGTCTGGTTCTACTCTGCTACAGGTGTGGACGATGTGTCATAATGTGTTTTAACTCACAAGGTTTCTTCAGCTGAGCCTCTGGAGAAAACATTAAAGTTTCCATGTAGAAATCTATCAGAAAGAGGTTGTTTTTTATAAGTGTGTGTGGGATTGGTTTTGCGTTTTGTTAATCATTTCCCTGTAAACTTAAACTCTGAGTCCACGCTCAGGACAGGAACTAAACGTTTCAGCACAGCAGGAAAAGTGCTGACTTGGCACCGAAAAGTGCAGCGGAGCAGAAAAATAGCTGGAAACCGGCAGGACAAGATCAATGGTTCGGGGTTATTACAGAATAAATCAACAACTCACAGCAAGCAGGTTCCTGCTTATGTGTGTGTGTTTGTATGATAAAGAACACAGCATTAATGAGTTTTACACAGTTAAAGGGATAATGTTATGTGGAATTTTGTTACACCACTGATTAATAATGTTGCAGCTCAGTCTGATGTCTTTAACTACTCTTTTCAGATCCACAGTTTGATTTGATAAAACTGATGATAAAACAACAAACACTGGAAATATGAAAATATGATCATGCAACAGCAGCCAGTGTGGAGGTTTGGATTTGAACAGTTTGGTTAAAATTCTTGAAACATGTCTAAACTTGTGTTTAAAGTGTTTATGTGATCCTCAGTGAGTTATGGGAGGGGAAGTGGGCGGAGCTTGTGAGAACTTTGTCCTAGATCTGAAAAACAAGTGGGGTATAAATAGGACGGGGTCGAGATGTGTTTTTATTGATCTCAGACGACTGGAGAAGAAAATCTGCACTGACTGAAGACTCGTGCAGGACAAAAACAACACGTAAGACTTGATATTGTTCTTTTACTTTAACATTTTCTTTATGATCAGATAAACAGTGTGTAGTGTTATTAATAATCAACATCTGCAGTATTAGTGTTAATCCGTGCTGTGTTGAGTGTTAAATCACCGGAACAGCTGTATAAATAATCTGTACTTAATACATCTTCTGTTTGTATGTATTATATAACCTGGGAATAAGGGTGTGGATGAAAAATAAATATAAATACATATAAGTTTTTTTTCTTGCATCTTAAATATATGTGAAATATACATCATGTGACATCTCAGCATTAAAAATTCTAAATATACATGTTTGTAACGCAAATTTACTTGCAAATAATGTGCAATGATAATAATAATAATAATAATAATAATAATAATAATAATAATAATAATAATTACACCCTTATTTATTTAACAACAATCTGAAATTAATCTTGTTAGCTCGTGTCTTTATTCAGGTTCATCTCTACTCACACTTCATATGACAAACTTTTTCTTACACTAAAGTGCAGAACAGTTTTTATTACGCCACTTTAGAATTGTGGGTGGGGCAAATAAATAATGACCAATTCCTGTTGTACCTCCCCCTCCCTGAACCGCTCATGAGTGCAAACTTTGTCCTTGGCATTTGAGTCGCTGTCTACGTCACCTCTACTCCTGCCATGAAACTTTTTTCTAAGGAAGCTCCGCCTCCTGTGTTAGCAAGTTTTCATCTGACTCCGCCTCCTTGAGTGCTGGTGGTGTATTTAGAAGTGAGCAGTCCTTCATAAAGGACTTGAGGCTAGTGTCTCCATGTTTGTTTTGGAAATGAACATTTACACAATCCTGATGCATAACACCAAAGTCCCGCCCACCCAAATATGCCAAACCTCTAACGATAGACCTGCGATTAAAGTAAAGTACTATCTTCTGCTTACATCATCAGTCAGTGTGTTCACGCAGAAACAGCCTCTTGTAAACACACACATTATTGAGGTCATGAGATTTTCTTTCTGTCTATTAGCAGTTTCATTTACATTTCTCCATCATCGCTACTGTTTCTCACGACCGAAGAATTCCTTTATGATGTGTGAATTTTCTCTGCCACTGCAGCATCAGCTCCAGAAATCGTTCGGTGTAAAGCTGGCTGTAGGTGCAGATCTACAGTATCCAGGCGAGACTTTAATAATTCTGTGTGTGTGTGTGTGTGTGTGTTGTAGACAGAGTGTGTGTTGGTGGGGAGGAACGATGTGGAGGTCTCTTAGCCTCACCCTGCTGGCTACCCTGGTGGTGGGCTGTAGGGGTGAGAGTGAGACAGACGGAGCGAGATGTAAACCTGCGGCCGTGTGGAAGATCGGCGACGTGGAGCCGCTGAAGGACAGCCTGGGCCGAGTGACCGTGGTGGCCTTTCTCCAGGCCAGCTGATTGTTCTGCCTGTCGCAGGCGGCCAGGTCTCTCTCACACACACACACACACACACACACACACACACACACACACAGGGTAACTGTACAGATGTCTCCACACGTTAACAGTGCTATAATAAGTAAATGTGCCTCGTGTCCTCAACTCAGAGGCCAGATTGTGAAACGTGTTCTCGGCCTGGTGTCATGTTTCCTGGTGTTGATTTCCCTGCAGACTGGATGAGCTGCGGCAGAAGCTGGAGGATGCAGGCTTTGTAAACATCACGTACATGGTGGTGAATAGCCAGGATGAAAACTCACTCCGTCTTCACAGTCTGCTGGAGAAGAAACTCTCGGATAACATTGCTCTGTACAAGCAGAATCCTGAAGAGCCTAACGTGTGGAGTATGGCCAAGGTTGAGAAGGACGACTTCCAGATCTATGACAGGTTGGCTTCTCTTATTAGCTGCTTATCTTCTGTCCACTTTATGAAGCCTGGGGTTATATTCCCGGACCTCGTAGCCTCAGGTTTGGCATGGGATAAACTGCATGTTTAAATAAATCCCTCTTTTTAGATGTGGACGTCTCACACATCACCTGTCTCTGCCGTATACGATCCTGAGCCAGCCGCATGTGGAGGAGGCCATCAGAAACGCCTACTGCGCCGCCGTGTGTGGAGAGTGCGAACTGGAGGTAAACCATCACTACACTACACTCATCTACACACACTTCATAAAGGCCATAAATCAGATTGTGAACGTGTTATTGAGAATGTAGAAGTGAGAAAAGTGTGTCTTAAAGTCTATAGACAGGAATGTGGGCACATCTTTAAGTCCAAATACAGGAATGTGGGTGTGTCTTTGGATCCATTATGGAAATGATAGAAGCTGTAAGTGGGTGTGTCTTAAAGGCCATACAGTATATGGAAGTCCTCAAGAAGGAAGAAGGAAGCCGTTGACATTTATATGATTACATGTATTTATTTAGCCAGCTAATTAACATAAATTAACATTTTATTCATAGTCTTAACTGCTAATTGTAGCTATCTGGCTAACATAATCTAGTCTGAGTATAACTCTGAATACAATCATAAAACTACTCCTACACAGAAGCATCTGAGTTCATGTTTGGGCTCAAAGACACGCCCATCTATCCCATTTAAAGACATACTCATTTGTCCAATTTAAAGACACGCCCATCTGTCTAATTTCTGATGTTTGCACTTTGGTTTATTAGCTCAGTGTTTTTGAATCGCAGCGCTCTGATCAACTGGAGGAATGCAACAGGACCAAGGAGGAGAAAACTGAGGAAACACCAAAAACAGAAGAAGAGGATCACCATCATCATCACCACGGCCACCACGAAGGTCATCACCATAGAGGTCATCACCATAGAGGTCATCACCATGGCCACCATCCCCATGATGGTGTAGAGACGCATGGTGGCTCAAATCACCAACATGGCCACGAGGGCCAAGTCATTGTAGAGCAGGTCCAAAGAGGCTCTTTAGATCTGGGCCAGGATCAGAGGAGGCAGTATGATTTGGGACAGGCCCATGTGGGGCAGATAGATTTGGGGCAGGTTGGAATTGAACAGATAGACCTGCAACACATAGCTGATGATGTAGGAAACCAGCAGGTGATGCGGCGTCCCTGAGCTTCCAGGTGAAAATTCCCATTCATGTGTCAGCAGGGGGTGCTCTCCGACCCTTCCAGCTGATGCTGACACTGACGGCGTCTGATTGGCCTGCACCTTAATGAGAGGCCACTCTGACAGTGTGATGAGCCGCTGGCTACTTCCTGTCTCTGACAGGGGCTCATGGCGGACCAAAACAACATCAGGGAAACCTGACAGTGACGCCCTGCCCACTTGGGTGACTGACAGCCAGCTCAGCCAATCTGAGCCTGACCTGCAGGGATAAGCCAATGAGAATGACAGGCGATATAAGCAGGGACGAAAACTTAGACTAATGACACACTGGGAACTTTCTTCAATCTGGCAGCATTAGATAGCAGCGCTCTCTGGTGGGCAAATCTGACCATCCAACCTTCCAGTGTTGAAAGAGTTTTGCTGTTAAGTGACAGTTTTAGGTATAAGCACTATCATTTAATACAACGTCACTTAGCTGGCATGCTAACTGAGCTACATAGCTGCGTCAGAAAGTTGCCAGTGTATCGAGGTATCACCTGAACCCTGACAGGAAATCACCAACAAGTATTCACACCTCATTTTGTCCCAGAAATGAACCATCACCTCTTACGCTAATTAGTGATCCTCACTCCTCATCCTAAACACAACAGCTACCCAACCCCCTCCCCCCAGTTAGGAATGGTTTGTTCCAGGTTTTCTATCTTCATACTTACTATCTTTCCTTGAAAGAGTTTCTGAATATCTTTACACAGCCTGGACTCCAGCCATGTGACTCAAGTCATGTGACCTCACTGGGTGTGATGATGTCATATGTATGACATCACACTCAGGCATGTGTGATGTTTCCCCAGATAGACAGCTCGGTATATCCAGTGAATAAGGTAACTTCCTGAATATTTGTAGACGTTCTAAACTCAGGGTGTTGGTTCATGCTGGTGGCGATCTGAGCGGCCATGTTGGCGTGGTTCCTCCTCCGTTGTGACTCTCCATGGCTTTAATGATGTCAGATGCAGAAACTACTCTGTAGTGGCGTCTGTCTGATCCTCAGCCAATCAGAGAGAACGAGGAACGTCGCACAACATGAAACACTGAAAATGTAGAAGATTTAGGAGTGAGTATTAGCATCGTGTTAACCCCTTCATACCTTGCGGCTATTAGCATGAAATTCTAAACAAACTGAAGCAAAAGTCCACATACTAGATGTACGCCAATAAGGGGAGCGCAAAAAAAGCTAGATTAAACAGTTATTTATAAAAAATAACAACAAATTATGATAAAGTGGGATAACACGACTGTAAATATTTAGCATTACGTAACATCTCCATGTCTAGCTAGCTAGATGCTAGCAATTAGCACTGGGTCTGAAGGGGTTACGCGTCATTAATCTCTGCTATGTGCTAGTTAATATAATACAGAAAGCTAAGCTTAATAAAAATACCTACAGTATCTATAATACATATCTACACACACACACACACACACACACACACACATTATTAGAGGGATGTGTGAGACATTTTGAGTACTAGATGAAGGTTTTCTGGCAAAGTTCATTAAACCAGAAAACCTGATGCACTGTAGGAGAAATGTTCACACTCGCACTGATTATGATGGAGAAATGAGTGTGTGTGTGTGTGTGTGTGTTCTCACTTTAAAAATGATTACAACTGTAGTAGTAGTAATTGTGTTAAACCTTCACAAATAAACAGTATTCTTCATTAACCTCTGTGTTGACGGTGTTTACAGAATAATCCTGCGTTCATTTTACTACGTTTATATTTTTTATATTTTAGATACGAGGCCCACAAAGTAAAGATGATTTCAAAAATAATGAAATTAAATCTTTCTACTTAAAAGAAAAATACTATAATGTGCAGTAAACATTAATAAACTAAACAAACTCAGTATTTAGTGTGTTTATTTTTATTTGAATTGATTAGTCTCAGGTACAGTGTGTGTGTGTGTGTGCAGGAAATGAGCTGTAGGTTTTACCGACCGTCCTGCAGAAGCAGCCACAGTCTTCAAAATAAAGGTTCCAAATAGAACCTATTCGTTTTTCAAATTGATGACATAGGAGAACCCTTTTAAGCTGCACAAAGAACCTTTTAACTCTCAAGTTCTTTAGAGAACCATCTATTTACTGGTGCTTTAATAAACCCAGAAATGTTTCTTCACAGCAGTACCACAAGGAACCATGTTATCTTATGTTCCCTAAAAAAAAAAAAAAACCTTAGTTATTGCTTTAAGGAATCAAAGAAATGTTGTTAAGAGTGATGCCAGGAGAACCTTCACACAAATCCAATCCCACAAAGAACCTTATACAGTAGGGTTCACTTTAACCTGTTAAGGGATGAGACCTTGAAGAACCAGTACACTGCTCTGAAGAACCTATCGTAAAGAACTTCTTTAATCTCCAAAGAACCAAACAGCTCAACTCAAACACCCTATACAATGAAAAATGGTTCTTGACACAAGAAGTAGGTTCTTTACACAATCTATGTTGCTGTAAATAATCATTAAAGAACCTATATTTTTAAGAGTGCATGGTGCTTCTGGAGACTCTGACTATCGCACTCGCTTCTTATTTCTGCAGCGAAACCCAGCAGCCTTCAATGTGCTTTTTGTCTGAAAAGTGTTTCTTACGTAATACACTGCGTTCTTTACTGACATACAAACATTTTTCTGTACAATTTTATTTTTGCTGGAAAACTAATCGTTGGAAATCTAAAGTGTTTTTTTTTTTGTTTTTGTTTTTTTTGTTTTTTTTTACTGATTCCATAACGAAGACTTCATCTAATAAACATCTGTAACAAAGTTTGTACTAAAAATAATAGGGCGCCAAGACTTTTGCACAGTACTGAGTATATAAATAGACAGTGTTCATGCCTCATCCATAAATCAGGTTTAAGGTTGTTAATGAAAACATGAAATGTTTATTAATCTGTAAATTTTCTCTAGAACTGTAAAAGCATTCTCTCTCTCTATAACCATCACATGTGGAATTTAAAAAAATATTCTCTGACACTCGGCTAAATCTATATTTATTTATTTACATTTGAATTTAGCCGAGTTGTAACTGTGATTTATGTATTTGTGCTCTAGCCTGTTATCTATCAATTTATAACAATAATAATACTGTATATCTATAAACCATGTTAAAATGTAAATAAATAAATCCAGCTGCAGGTATAATAAAACTAGTAAAAGTGTTATGAAGTTTGATTTGGCTTTCTAGGGTTGGAATGTTTCAAGTAATAAATAAATAAATAAATAAGCTTCACATTTACATAAAGTGCTTTATATATTTGACATAAATTAATTTAAACTGGCCGTTATTTTTCTCATAGCTGTTTATACAACAACAACAACAACAACAACAACAACAACAATAATAATAATCATAATAATAATAATAATAATATGTATTTCACTATCTTTCTTATCCGTGGTTGCTCACGGATTAACCGACAGAGGGTGCACGCGTGCTATACATTTTCTTCCAGTTGCCCCGCCTCCGCCCCCGCCCCCGCCCCCGGTCCTCTCCCTTTGGCGCATTTTCAAACCCCACACTCTCAGCCTGCTCCGGTCCAGAGCGAGTTATGAATATTAATAAGGCACAGTACAAACGCGACCTGTGATTGGCTGGGATCGGCAGTTCCCCTCGCGCGCCTGGGATACACGCCACAGTGTCTGCGTGCAACCTCCTCCCCCCGGTATAAACCGCCGCTGATTGGTTGGCGCTTGTCTTGGCCCTGCCCCTTGGCCCCGTCCACACCCCTGAACCGAGTGGGAGTGTTGATTAAAGCTGAGCAGAGACTCAGGAGCTCAGAGCTGTGTCACTGCGCCGCCATCTTTTCTCTACACACAGAAGCTGTTCAAACATGTACAATTATTATTGTTTTTTCTTTATATAATACTGTAACATGAACATGGTCCAAATATTTCATAAATACAATACAAAATAAATAATAAATAAATTAAACAAAAACAAAAATAAAATGTCCACAGTGTTCCTGTTACCACAAAAATACAGGTCATATTCGCTTCTTTTAAGCTAATGTAGCTAAAGGCTAATTAGCCACCAATTAAACTGTTTTGTCAAACTATCACTTTAACATAAATATACACGTTATTAAAAAATCTTAACCTTTAATTAATTAAGCGGACACAATTATGATTTACGCTTTTTTACGCTTATCTAGTCATGTGACATGGTCACCTTTGGCTCATGCCATGTCGGAATTAACGTAATTACTAGATGATAACCCGGACGGTCTACTCGGAACTGTTCACGTCCTCGGATTCGGAATTAAATGAATCCATGGGAGATGATGACACTGCAAAATCACTACGTTAAACTGTATGACTTTCGTTTATTTTCAGATTAATCTTACATTATTAAGACATTAATAATAGTCAATTATACACAGAAATTATTACACAGAAATATTATGAGAATGCTAATTAACTACATTTTACTGCTGAAGCTGCCGCAATTTTGAGTGTTTCTTCATGACGTTGCAGCGGTCAGGTAGTCTCAGAGCGGTCAGGAGGTCTCAGAGCAGTCAAGAGGTCTCAGAGCGGTCAGGAGGTCTCAGAGCGGTCGGGTGGTCTCAGAGCAGTCAGGAGGTCTCAGAGCGGTCAGGTGGTCTCAGAGCAGTCAGGAGGTCTCAGAGCAGTCAGGAGGTCTCAGAGCGGTCAGGTGGTCTCAGAGCAGTCAGGTGGTCTCAGAGCGGTCAGGAGGTCTCAGAGCGGTCAGGAGGTCTCAAAGCGGTCAGGAGGTCTCAGAGCAGTCAGGAGGTCTCAAAGCGGTCAGGAGGTCTCAGAGCGGTCAGGTGGTCTCAGAGCGGTCAGGAGGTCTCAGAGCGGTATCTTGTAATTGGTATCTTGGAATCTTGTAATTACGATATGACATGAATGCAGCTTTTGGCCATGAATTTATTGATTTAGCTCTATGTCTACAGCTATACGCAGCAAATTATACATGTTCATGGAGATATTTTGGACGACGAACCCAGAGTCCTGTGAAGCATGCAGTAAGAAAACATTTTTAATGCTGCCACTGCAGTGTGCCCTTCCTTTGGGATTGGGAAGACTGGGATTTGGCTATATGTCTTAGTGTTGTGTTCAGTGTGGTGTTCGTGGCTTAAGGTGAATTTAGAGGATCGGTATAATGTCCTGGTCCACACTGTGAGGATATTTGTTTTTATCTAACAGCCTATTAATATCTGCTCACTGTTTAAAACTGTTTTAGAGCTTATTGCAGGATGTGTCAAACCCAGTGAAACAATTAGAAAATAAAAATCTAATCTAAATCTCATCTGTTAAGAACCTGTAGAACCCAGTGTGTGTGTGTGTGTGTGTGTGTGTGTGTGTGTGTGAAGGAGGACTCAGGAGACTGGTGACTTTTGATGAAGCTTCATGTTTCGTTGCTTTTTCTTTCGTTATTTCACCTGCTTCATAAAACACAGAATAAAATGGAAACCAAAACTCAAGTTCAAATTGAGTGTGTCATCACGCTTTACCTGCCAGCTCACTCCGCCTCCTCCCCGCCCACACTAGACCACGCCCCCTCCAGAACAAAATCATTGAGTACATTCATTGTGAAGTGTCTTTCTTCAGCTCTCCCTGATCACAATACATCCCCGTGTCTTTGTATACAGCACTATCCTGATTTTTATTACGCCATTAAGTATTGCTCCTCCCAGTCCAACATGGCTGACTGTGATGAACGCAGCACTTTTCTGTCTCGACTTTCTGCACAAAAACACCCAAAATGTCAGTGTAACAAGCCTAATTACTGTTTTGTTGTTAAATACAATACATACAAATATATATTTTCTACAAATTTGGACAGCAGAATAAAAATATATTTCTGTTGTATTTTTCATGTAAAATGTTAATGAATAACTTCCCATATTCATTAGAATTTGCATAATGAAAACATCTAAAACACGGTGTAATATCTTTAACTTTTCGTTAATGTCTGTCACGTCAACACGATGAGGATCTGTTCTCTCCTCCATGTGTTTCCTCAGCAAATAACCATTCATTAGAGGAGAAGGTCAACGAGCATGCTGAGGCAGTAAAGTGCCATGGTGGGTGGCTTTACACGCTTAATTGGCCTGAAGACTGGACACGGAGGAGCAGAGACTGATGGGTAATTACCTGCAATGTCCTGAGAGGCAGCGTGTGAGAGCGGCTTCATCCGAGTCAATCAGACCCACGCAGGGTTGCTAAGTGCATCTAGGACGCTTAATTAGCTGATCTGCTTTCACCGAGTGCACTTCAGCCTCCTGAAACCCGCACCACGTATTTTTCCCATCGCTCCGCGCATTAGTGCCTTGTGTGTGTTGACCTTACCTCCCATAATGCATCTCCTGTCCTCAGCATGGCTCTGTGTAACAGGACAGAGTTAGCGTCTCACGCGCTTCATGCTCGTGTTGATAGAGATTAGCAGCGCATGCTCGTTAGCCAAGGAGGATGGAACTTTCTGTTGTGTTCAGAACCGCTTTAAAATAACGCACGGCCTTGAGTTTAATCCTGGAGTCAGAAGATGAGTCAGAAGATGTGTGTGTGAGACAGCGAGTTCAATTTCATGCCGAAGTTCCATTCGATCAGTGACTGATGACACGATGTTAACTGTGAGCGAGGCTGCGTTCAGGCGCTCAGCATCGCATAATAACTTAACACATGGGTTCAAATATAGAACTGTACATTAACACCATCACTCGCTCATTAACACCATCACTCGCTCATTAACACCACCATTAACACCATCACTCGCTCATTAACACCATCACTCACACCATCACTCGCTCATTAACACCACCATTAACACCATCACTCGCTCATTAACACCATCACTCACACCATCACTCGCTCATTAACACCACCATTAACACCATCACTCGCTCATTAACACCATCACTCACACCATCACTCGCTCATTAACACTACCATTAACACCATCACTCACTCATTAACACCACCATTAACACCATCACTCGCTCATTAACACCATCACTCACTCATTAACACCACCATTAACACCATCACTCGCTCATTAACACCATCACTCACACCATCACTCGCTCATTAACACCA
>JANDJT010000190.1:39709-53412 GCA_024331685.1 Stegophilus panzeri | reverse complement strand
TAAACACTAAACCCTTAAACACTAAACCCCTAAACACTAAACCCTTAAACACTAAACCCCTAAACACTAAACCCCTAAACCCCTAAACACTAAACCCCTAAACACTAAACCCCTAAACCCCTAAACACTAAACCCCTAAACACTAAACCCTTAAACACTAAACCCCTAAACACTAAACCCCTAAACCCCTAAACACTAAACCCTTAAACACTAAACCCCTAAACACTAAACCCTTGAACACAGAATACAGTCAATAATTAATAACATCCTGTGATCAATAAACTTATGCATTATTTATCCTTTTATTTTTATAATTTCTGAAAAATTCTACACAATAAGTTGTACCCTGTTTACCCCTTTACACTCGTTCATCCACTCTTTACTCTCACAGTTCACTCCATCTGATCTTTCCCTGTTCTCTCAAATGATTACAGAAAAGGTGTTTAATATTTTCACAGCTCTGCACTGCGTGTGTTTATAATCCTAAACTCCATATAGATAAATAAAGACACTGCACTACACACTGCACTGTGTTGAACAATAATAAAGATGTTAATAAAGAGCGTCTCTCACCAGCCTCCTCATACGGCGCTGTCTCTTCTTCTTCTGACTGGGCATCTTCACTGTACGTTCAACAGAGGAGAAGAGAGGAGAAGAGACTACAGGTATTAGAGGAATTAACAGATCAAAGAGGAGAACGGGGTTAAATTAAATTAAATGAAATGAAAGGGAAACAGAGCAGAGAGAACAAGTGAAGAAGGAGAAGTCACTCCCACTGAGCTCAGTCATATGAGTACACAGAGTTTAACTGGACCTGAAGTGGGCGGGACACACACACACACACACACACACACACACACACACACACAAAGTGAGTATGAAATGATGTTGTTGTCTTTACCTCAGAACACACACTGCACATTTTTATAACCTTAAACGTGTAAAACTGTAAAAATAAAACAAATGAAAGAGGAAGAGCTGATTTTAAAAAGCCTCAAGTTAATATTCCACTAAAATAATGTTAAAAAATGACTAACACATTAAACACTACACAAGTACACACCATGTGTAAAGTTTATTATGAACTATATGTCAGTATAACTAATACACCCAGTAGAGCTGTATAATATAAATATAAATAATATAAACACAAAATAAAACCTCTTCATTGATGGAGAACGTGTGGTGGTGAAGGAGTTGGTGTGTTTCCGTGAAGCTTTGGGCCGTGGCACCAGGAGTTTAACACTCTCAGCAGAACGACTAAAGCCCATTCAGAACAGGACTCAAATTTATTTACACAGAGCTTTTTACAATGCACATCTAAATCATTTCTCTCCTATAGCTGTAGTCTATAGAGTCAAACAGTGCTAACTGTGTTAACAGGAACTTGAGCATGAGCATCGTTAGATATTTAACTTTAATCTCTCATATCAAACTGAAGTGAACTGTTCCATGATGGAGACTTGAGTGTAAACTGTTCCTAATAATTGCTGTCTTTAGGCTGTCCATGGAAGAACATCCACAGCCATCTTCAGGATGTCTGTGTGGTACCATCCACAATAATCTCATGATCTTCAGGCTGTCCATGCTGGAGGCCATCCTCAGCAGCAGTGAGTAATTTTCAGGTGATGAGAACTCCAACCAGAAGTAACATATTAGGATGGATCAGGCAGGTCCAGAGAACAGAAGATGTCAGGGTCACTGGTATCTAAGGAGTATCATGTGTAGCTCAATGGAGAGAGAGAGACAGAGAGAGAGAGAGAGAGAGGGAGAGAGGGAGAGAGAAAGAGAGAGAAAGAGAGAAAGAGAGAGAGAGAAAGAGAGAGAGAGAGAGAGAGAGAGAGAGAGAGAGAGAGAGCGAGCTCAGATTATTAGGTATGCTCTTGTCCTGTAATGGTAGAAGATGTACATTGAGCAAGCAGGGACTCCAGCAAAACTAATGATAGATTATTTTTAGAATATAGTAGTATCTGTTTGATGCATAAATCAGTGAAATTAAGTCAGTTTCTTGAAGGGGAGCAAAGCATCTGATGTGGTTGTATTATCATCACAGTATTAAATAATAATATAGGTTTATTTTTCTTATCTTCTATTAGGGTGGGAAGGTATGCTGATCTAGTGACACCAACCTTTCTGTACTGCATCTAAGAAGGCTCTCCTTCCATGTGATTTGGAACAAGCTGTCCTTTCACCAGATTCAGAATTACACACTAAATACTATACAAGTGTATTTATTATGTTGTGGATATTTTTTGACGACACTGAAATGTAAGCGTATATTCTAAATGATCCATTTAATTCTTTCAGTGTTGTTTTCTACACTAAATAGCATTGTGTGTTTCTTTGCCTCTTCCCTGTAAATGATAATCCGCTGATTAATAGTCCATTGTATTTATTTTATCCTGGTATATATATATTTGCATATAAGTATTCTTCACCTCTTATTCAAATATCTAAGAGCCCCATTATTGAGTCATGTATTAGCATACTGACCACAAAAAACACTATTGATATTCAACACTTCATCAGTTCACAGGAACATTAACATTTCTGGGCACAACAATAGTTGCCTTATGTGTGTCTTTACTCTTCTACAGCTGTACACTGTAATGATTTATAATCACACTATACGCTGTCACCCAGATGAGGATGGGTTCCCTTGAGGTTCTTCCTCATATCCTCTCAGGGAGTTTTTCCTCACCACCATCACCTCTGGCTGCTCATTAGGGATCTAAATCTACATCTGGATCTATGTAAAGGTGCACTGTGAAATAAAACTGAACTGACAGTGATAGTGATTTGCTCTTTGTGTTTATTTTGTAGATTATGTGATTAATTAGTGTGTAGAAAGATGAAATAAAGTAAAAATGAAACACACTGAAGCATGACATGATTTCTGATTCCTGCAGGTGTGTGACGTCACTTCCTGTTTTCACTACACACTTCATGAAGACACTCTGAGACTCGTTTAATCCCAGAATATGTTATTATTTGGATAAACTCACAGCATGATCAGGGTTAATGTGAGGATTATGATTAGACTGCAGGAGTCAATGAATCAGTAGTGATGAGAATAAAATCCTGCAGGTGAAAATAAATGGAAAAGGAAAAAGACGCAGAACAGCGATCCTCTTCAGTTTCACTCAGAGCTGAGTTTATCCACATGACCTTTAACCTCCCCAATACTGCACGTGTGGGCAAACAGGAAACCAGTGCAGGGCTGCAAACCAGTTCCTGTGATGTCACTTCCCTTTCTTGTGCAGTGTGTTTCTGTACTTTGGGGTCTGGTACTGGTCAGACTCGAGGTGCTCAGGTGAGGTGTTGAGGGTGATGTACACACAACCTCTAACCTCTGTGACCTTGTGAACTCTCTGTTTGACCCCTTTAGAGCACCAGCGTGGTTTCAGAGGCTTCACTGAAGAATCCACAGCCTGGTACACACCTTCACCATCACACACACTGATCTTATATTTATGCCATGGACACACAATACACACACGCCCCGCTATCTCCTACACACACACACACACGCACACACACGAGAAAAAGGAAGTCAAAAAGATAAACATGTCTGATTATCAGAAGCTAAATACACTAGAAATGTTAAAACAGGCTGAACAACACTAAACAGATAAATATGCTAAGTCTAAATTTAACTGAGGAGGTTAAATAAGCTAAATATGCTAATGATGCTAAAGTAGCTACGCTAAATGAGGAATGTGTAAACATGGGCGTCACCTCAATGTCTCCATTCTGTAGAGGACCTCCAGCATCTAAAACAGAACAAATAGGGACACCAGTGATTAACACACATACACACACACACACTTCAATACACCTGACTGCAGCCTGCAGAACAGGGCGGGGCTACATGTGTAGCTCCGCCTATAAGAGATAGGGTTAGGTGTCATTACATTGCCACTAACCAATTTGACCAGTTCTGCGTGGAGCGACACGTGTAGCCCCGCCCCGTTCTACAGGCTGCAGCCAGGACCTTCTCTCACTCACGGTAGCAGCGTGCATCCAGCGCGTGAAGCGCCCCCTGGTGGTGAAGAACCAGCACATCTCTGCCGTTCACACTGGTCACTACACGATCAGCTCTGATTACATCATCACGATGACCAATGAAATGAGTGTGTATGGGCGGAGAAACATCCTCATCTGATGACATCACAACTGCAGAACACACCTGAACACAGACAGAGAGAGAGCATGAGCTTCTTGAATCTTAATTAAAGCTGTATGTATCTGATAGAGTAGGATCAGTGTGTGTCATACAATTGTTTATTCAGCATTATTTAATGTTACCGGTTATGTTTATTGGGTCATTGGAAATCATTAATTTATTATCCGTAGCACAGAAACCCCGCTGCAGTTTATTCTCTCTCTCTTTTAATTCAAGAAACATGAACATTATACACTTTCATTCAATTGCAAGTATTAAACATTATACCGTTAAATGTGTATAAACCACTAAGAGTAAAAAGAGAGATAAATAAATAAAAAGTACCAGGGAAATGAATATTGTAAAGAACAAAATAAGAATACAGTTGGGTAAATAGCTTTCAAATACTTTGTAAATCTCACAAACTTTTAAGGTCTTTATAGCTTTCTTATTTAAAGAGTCTCTAATAGTGTCAGTGTACAGCCTTACTTCAGTTAACAAAACCATAAAGTTGGGTTTCTTATTAGTAAATTTACATTTATGAATATGAAATTAGGTTTAAAAAATTAATAAATGAAAGCACTTTTTGTCTTCTTTAGAATAATCCGTGAAGCCAAAAAGTACTTTTTTCCCATAAAAATTAGAGAGGTCTTGAACACTGACTATTTTCATAAATAATTTCTGTACATTACACCACAATATAACTGAATAAGAACAATGCCAAAATAAACAATGCAGCTTCATGATATTGCAGGAAATACAGTTATTTATACCTTTTTAAACTCTCAGTAAAAAATAACTTATTGCATAAAATCTGTGAATAAGTTTAAAAGAGACTTCTTTAACCTTATTTTTAATATGATATCTCTGGGGTAAAAACAGACTTTTTCCCAACAAATCACTTTTCCATTTAACAAAGTTCCATTATGTTTTTCTCTCTGCACTTCCTCCTTCTGACCAGCAGGAGTCGCACTGTGCTGAAAAGCTCCGAGTCAGGAGACAGGGAAAAGCGTCATTTTGCCATCACTAGCGAGTCGCGAGATAGCATTCATTTGTTTATTTACTTTATGAGCGTCAGTTAGAAATGAAGAAAAAAAACAACCGAATTACATTTAATAAAACATCTTTACTTTGTTTGTAAGGCGAAATTTCACGGCTAATCTCCACCTGCAGTACCGCGCGCATAACTTCCTCTCAGGAACCATTGCCTCTCATCTTGAACGCGCTGTCAAAATAAAAGTCTGATCTCCATTTCCGCTGTGATCACTCTCAGGTGAATATTAATTAATGTTGTTTTTTTTATATATAATATAAACACCTCATATAACAAAATATCAAGTGAAAAAGTCTTTGTCTTAAAAGAAAACCAGTGCTACTGATTTAGTAAAACAGTTTGTTAATGACATTTTGAGGGATGTTTGTGGAGATTTGTTTGTTGTGATGTACAAAATGAGAGATGTGTGAAGAGATTATTATTTTTTTTTTAAATGTGAACTTGTAAAGTGTAAAAACTATAAACTAATTAACTTTTCTACACACTCACCCTTCATCTGTTATATTGTATATTTTTCATCTAACGCAATTCCATTATCTGTATTTGTATCTGTTTAGTGCTCAAAATATTTGTATTTATTTTCATATTCGGATTAATGATTAATGATTAATTAATTCGGAAGTGTGTGTGGACTGCAATGGAAATGTTTGGGTTTTAGTTAATTCTAACACTATGCCCTGGAAAAAAAATCACAAATTATAACAATATAGCTTTCCATCATCTATCTAACATGACTGAGTAAACAAGCTAATCAAGAAACTCTTATTTAAGCTACAGATGACAACAATAGCCATCCAATAATATGTTTATTAGTCACAGGGGAGGACTACATGGCTCCGGTTGTGGTAGGTGCACATGTTTGTGTGGCGTCAGGTATCACCAGCAGGAATCACACTCCAGAACTGCATCTGTGGCTGATCTGAAATAACATCAACCAGGGGCTTCAAGGTAGGATCAAATGCTTCAAAGACACAAGTTTGGGACCTCACATCGACCAATAATTCTTGAGAGAAAAAGCGAGACATTCAAATGAAGTTCAGCACCATTAAGAAACTCAAACTACGCAGAGCATCAGTACCCCAAATCTTAAATCTTACAAGCATTGAAAACCAATGCTCACAGATATGTCAAACCCAGCCAGCAGAAAAGATGCTTCGGGGGAAAACCTGCAATAAGAAACGTTGGGGTACAGTCGACAAGGATCTATGCAGATTCCTCAGTGATCTAAAAGACACAGTGGAGAAGAGGATTGAGAAAATTGGTGAATATATAACTATGGGGCAGAAAGATTTGGAGTTGGTGTGAAGGATAAGAAAATAACACCAACACAGGCCAAGTCAAGAAGACAAAAGGAGATAGAGATCCTCATCAAGGAGAGATGATAGCATAAGAAGCAGTGGAGAAAATCAACCATGGAGGAAAGAGATGGATTAAACATTCTGCAGAGAGAGGTAAAGGCTCAACTATCAACCCTGAAGAGAGCAGAAAACATCAAACTCTGAAGAAAGAACACCCTTGGACATGCTTCTAAAAGGACCCTTATAAGTTTGCGAAAGATATTTTAACAAAAAAAAAAAAAAAAGGAATAGATATTAAGATATCAAAGTCTGAGCTGGAAGATCATTTGAAAAATTCTAAGAATCATCTGAAGATCTCAGTAGCACCACCTTCTCCACTCTCCACATCAGCAGTTTGATATCAGTCTCCCCAGACAAAGTGAGCTCATAAAAGTGGTAAAGCAGGCAAGGACAGAATAACTGTAGAAAAATGCACAAAGAATTTTGAATTTCTTATGGAGACAAATGAAGGTGATGTATAACAACAAACTCATCCCAAAAACATGGTGACAGAAAGAGTCCTTATTCCAAAAGAAACATATTTCAAAAAAATTTAGCAAATTTCGACAAATAAATCTGATGACGGTCAAGGAGAAAATATTTCATATTTTTTTCATATTTCATTATTTTCATCATTAATCATAGCACAAAGACTTTACTTTCCTAAACAGGAACAACTTCAATGAGAAATCTGTGCAAAAGGCAGATACACCAGGTTTATGTACGTTTATGTTTATGTAGGTTTATGTTTATGCACGGCTGCTAAAAGGGAAAGAAGAGACCTCCACGTCATGTTTTTAGATCTAGCCAGTGCCTTCAGGTCAGTTCTTCCTTTTGGGAAGATCTCAGCAGGGAGGAAGTGGTGTCTAGCAGAAGCATTAACACAGACAATGGCTTTCCTGAGGTTTGTGATTTGTATTCGTTTGGACACATTTTCTGTTCAGTTTATTTAATGTTATATCACACAGTTATTTCATCACTGTTTATTTATAGAAGTTGGTGAGGACCACACTCACTCACTCATTTATTTATTTATTTATTTCACCACACGATATATCATCACAGCTCTGGTATTATTAATACTCTTTCCATTAATAACCAACACATGCTGAGCGTCAGTTCTGTTGCTGTTTCTCTCTCTTGAGATTGTGTGTGTGTGTGTGTGTGTGTGTGTGTGGAAGAGCTGAGGGGTCAGGTTACACACACGCACACGCACACACAGTCTCAGTCTCTCGGTGTGTCCGGATGAATCTGTGTTGAGGGGAATTTTCTCTCACAGTAACCGGATCTTGATCGCGGTCTCGCGGACGGTTTTAATCAGAGCTCGGTGTGTAATGAAGTGTTGGTTTGGACCGGAAGTGAAGTGCTGATGGAGTTGAAGTTCTGGGTAAAGTTTTTAGTGGTGGCGTTAGCGTTGTTCCAGACTCACGCGCAGTTAAACCCGGAGCATGAGATCAGCGGTTCTTCTCTCGCGTTCGTGTTTGACGTCACGGGCTCCATGTACGACGACCTGCAACAGGTGATGGACGGAGCCTCGCGCATCCTGCACCGCATGCTGAGCCGCACGGACACGCCCATCCGAAACTTCGTGCTTGTGCCCTTCCACGACCCAGGTAATGACAACACCTGCTATTAACACAGTCCAGGCTCATTCAGTGACTAGGTGTCTCGGTGACTCAGTGATATGGCTCACTATATGGCCAAAAGCATGTGCATCCCGAGCATCACACCCATATGTGGTTCTTGCCCAAAATTGGAAACAAATTTGCCACAAAGTTTAAACAACAGAATTGTATAGAATGGTATGATGTAGCTCTACAGTTTCCCTTCACTGGAACTAATGGTGCTTTTCCACTGCATGGTACGACTCGACTCAACTCTGCTCGCTTCTTGGGGGCTTTAATGAGTCTTTTATTGGTCACATATACATTACAGCACAGTGAAATTCTTTTCTTCTCATACCCCAGCGTGTCAGGAAGTTGGGGTCAGAGCGCAGGTGCAGCCATGATACAGCGCCCCTGGAGCAGAGAGGGTTAAGGGCCTTGCTCAAGAGCCCAACAGTGGCAGTTTGAAGGTGCTGGGACTTGAAACCCTGACCTTCTGATCAGTAACCCAGAGCCTTAACCGTCAAGCCACCACTGCCCCTTTCTACTGTGGATAGTACCTGGTACCTGGTACTTTTTTTAGTACCACCCCAGTCGAGGTTCCAAGCGAGCCAAGCCGAAACTAAATGTGAGCCACACACTGAGGGAGTAAGGGTTCTCCTTAACGAGTGGTTCTGTATTGCGCCTGAATAAATGTATGTCATTTAATACATACTTTGCATACGGTAATATTCTATTAATTGAAAATTATGTATAGTTTATCTCATTACAGATAAAATTACAACAAAGTTTACCGATTTCCAAACAGGTGTTTATCGTAGTCGCTCCTGTCGTGGCTGAATCTAACTTAGTAATATAGAGCACTACGTAGGTTCTAGAACGCTGTTATTTTACATCCTTATTAGGGTCCGTGTTCAGCGAACAGGAAAGGTGTTTGGAATATGGCCCGAGTGTGTATTTATACAGGACTTCAGTAATGCAACATTATTCCTGCGTGAAGGCGAGTGGAAGACGGCACCCACGCTGAGGCCGGCATTATACTTTTTATATATTATCTAAAAGCAAACTCAGAAAAGTAAAGTGAGTTGAGTCGAGTCGTACCGTGCAGTGGAAAAGTGACTTAAGAGGAACCCAAACACTGTTCCAGCATGATGATGCCCCTGTGCACAAAGCGAGCTCCATGAAGACGTGGTATGTGAAGGTTGGAAGAAGGTAGAAGAACTCGAGTGTCCTGCACAGAGCCCTGACCTCAACCCCACTGAACACCTTTGTGATGAACTGGAACTGGAGTCTCCTTACATCAACATCAGCACCTGACCTCAACCTCACTAACACTCTTGTAGCTGAATGAACACAAATACCCACGGCCACGCCCCAAAATCCCCAAAATCACACTCACAAATACCCACGGCCACGCCCCAAAATCTAGTGGAAAGCCCTCACAGAAGAGTGGAGCGCATTATAACAGTAAATGGGGAATAAATCTGGAATGGGATGTTCAACAACAAGTACATATGGCTGTGATGGTCAGGCGTGCATATACTTTTGGCCATATAGTGTTGTTAATGATTGAAGGTTAGTTTTTAAAAAAATTAAAAACATAGTTTACACTCTTACTTCACTGTTGAATAGAAGCTAAATTGCTAATACAGACTAGAAACACATGGTGAGTAATTACACTGCAGCGCGCCCTAACACCCCTCCCCCCCCCCCCCCCCCCCCCCCCTTCACCCTCAGGTGATGAAGTTTTGTGTGTGTGTGTGTGTGTGGTTGGGGTTGTCAGTACTACTTCCTGTAGTGTTTAATGTGTTTATACCCTGGAGACGCTTCACCATAAAACAGTAAGAGACAGAGCGACGGGTGTGAGACAGGAGGGAGGGAGAAAGAGATGGGTGTGAGACAGGAGAGCGAGATAGGGGGAAAGATAGAGGGAGGGGGAAGGGGGGTAAATAAAGAAACACACACATACACACACACACAGTAGATATAAAGACACACCTATCAACCAATCAGAAACAAGGAGTAAATATATATATGTATGTATTTTGTGATATTTAATGATCTGATGTAATGATGTGTGTTTTAGACATTGGCCCTGTTTCCATCACCAGCGACCACAAACAGTTTCAACACGACCTGCAGGAGCTCTTCGTCCAGGTCAGTCCACCTCTAATGTGTGTGTGTGTGTGTGTGTGTTACAAAGAGGATATGACAATTTGGAGATGAGTGTGTTTAGGTGTGTGTATTTAAATGTATGTGTGTTTATAAACTCACATAAACTCTAGAGCACTTTACACTGAGGAAGTAGAATTATAAACTCACATCAGACTGGGAGCTAGCTATAGGCTAACAGCTAACAACTAACTATAGTCTATAATAAACAGCCTAAAATCTAGTGTGTGTGTGTGTGTGTGTGTGTGTTTCCCAGGGGGGAGGTGACTGTCCGGAGATGAGTGTTGGAGCGATACACTCTGCTTTGGAAGTATCTTTGCCTGGATCATTTATTTACGTTTTCACAGACGCTCGAGCTAAAGATTACAGACGTAAACAGGAAGTGCTACAGCTGGTGCAGCTCCGGCAGTCTCAGGTAACAGCACGGCATCATGGGATACCATCAACATCTGGAAGGACATGATGCACATACACTGTTCACAGTGCACTATGGGTAATACTCACACACTGTGTGTGTGTGTGTGTGTGTGTAGGTAGTGTTTGTGTTAACAGGGGATTGTGGTGATCGTTCTCAACCTGGTTACAGAGTGTATGAGGAAATCGCAGCCACGAGCTCCGGGCAGATCTTCCACCTGGACAAACAGCAAGTTAATGAGGTAGGGCACACACACACACACACACACACACACACACACACACACTGTGTTCTCTGATCCTGGGATGCATGTGAATCATTGGAGAGTCGTTTGGCAGTGGATGCAGGTTAGGTTTAACCTCCTGTCATGTTTGAATATAAACATCCTTAAACATATCCTTAAACATTACTCTACAGTTTAATTTAACACTACTGAAAATAAATTAGTTTCAATGTGATTATTATTACAGGGTACAACAATAGCTAACTTAGCTGAACTAAGCTACCTTGGGTAAGCTCATCGTAACGTTAGAGGTAAAATATATAAAATATTAACGTATACGTACACGTCGTCGTACTCATCTCCGTGCCTGTTGTCGTGCCCGTCTCCGTGCCCGTTGTCGTGCCCGTTGTTGTACTTGTCTCCGTGCCTGTCTACGTGCCTTGCGAGAAGCTGCACTAACTCCTTGGAGACCCAGACGAGCAAAACGGTTGAAAGTGAGGTAAGTTTGTAAAACTAAAAACAGAGATTTGACCTTTGTTGCGTACGGCTCCGTGTTTATGTCTGTTGTGTAACTTCCGCATTGTTGATGATGTAGTGCGTTCAGCTCGCTTATCAGTGGAAACGCGAGCCGGTTCTGAGCGAGTGCCACCCTCTGGCCGAGCACCGGCTCCAGCTCCGCCACCAGCCCCGGTGGAAAAGCAGTATTACTTCTAGACATTTTATACAGTTGTGTGCTTCAGACTTTGTGGAACAAAGGGGAAGAAGCACATTACTATTCTTCTCCGACTTTCAGAGGGGGACGAGGACCATGCTGCTTGGACATTTTTGACATGAATGTAACCATGTCATCAATTTCCTCATCAGAGGATAATTCCTCCTGCTCTGAATTGATTTCAGCATTGTCATATGATTCAGATGCTTCTTCCTCTATTTCACCTGCAGCATCCTGCGAATCATGGCCATCTTCTTGTTCAATGATATCATGGATTTCATAGACTGTGAACCTGCCTTTAGTCATGATGGTGATAGCAGATTGAAACAGGCAGAAAGAAATGTGGGCATTGCCCTGCACAGGACCCGTATATCAGTTTTACCCCCTTCCCTGGTTCCCTTTCCTGACTTTTACCCCTTCCCTGACAGGTCTGGATTATGCTTAAGAAATATTTAGTTCCCGTGGTCAGTATGTCTGTGTCTGTGTGTTTGTGTGCACTTACATGGAAGGCAAACAACAGTTGTATTCCCCATGAAAAGTAAGATGCTTACGCGTGTGGGTGCGTGTGCGCGTGTGTGTGAGGTAAATGAGCTGTTTGTGTTCAGTATAAAGAGTAGATAAGTGTATCCGTGTAAGCATTATGAGTTTAGAATAAGTTGAAGTCTTCACCATGCTTATTAGTGTTAATAACCTTTACATGTCTACAGGATCTTGTTAAATGAATCCAGCTGTGAGTTGCACATCTGGAGCTCCAGTTAAACCTACAGAGTGACCCTGAGTGTGAAAGAAGTGCTGAATGAATCACAGCTATGGATCAGGGATTCAGTTCACTGTGGCATTTCCTTGTCAGTAACGTGTGTATACACACACACACACACACTCATACACACACACACGCATACTCATATACACACACACACACACACACACACACACACACTCATACACACACACGCATACTCATATACACACACACACACACACACACTCATACACACACACACGCATACTCATACTCATATACACACACACACACACACACTCATACTCATATACACACACACACACACACACAGTCATACTCATATACACACACACACTCATACACACACACACTCATACTCATATACACACACACAGTCATACACACACACACACTCATACTCATATACACACACACACACACACACACTCACACACACTCACACTCATATACACACACACACACACATTCACACACTCATACACACACACACACACACACACACTCATACACACACTCACACACACTCATACACACCCACACACACTCACACACACTCATACACACCCACACACACTCATACACATACACACACACTCATACACACACACTCACACACTCATACACACACACTCACACACTCACACACACTCATACACACACACAGAACAGGACCAGCTGCAGAAGCTCTCTCTCACACACACACTCTCTCTCTCTCTGCTGACAACAGCTGCTTCCTCTTGGATTTTACAACAGGGAAAACTCTAATGATGAACACATGTGCAGTCAGATCCCATGGAGAGAGAGAGAGAGAGAGAGAGCGAGACAGAGAGGAAGAGAGACAGACAGGTCACCCACATCTTAGTCTACATTGTGTAACTTCATACATCACCACACAATTTTATGCCTCCATGTTTAAGGATCAGAGGAGTTCCTGTGTGTATGTGTGTGTGTGTGTGTGTGTATGAGAGTGAGTGTGTGTATATACGAGTGTATGTGTGTGTATGTCAGAGAGAGATGGAGTGTGTGTGTGTGTGATGGAGTGTGTGTGTGTGTGTGTGTGATGGAGTGTGTGATGGAGTGTGTGTGTATTAGGGCTGCAACTAATGATTATTTTCATAATCGATTAGTTGGCCGATTATTTTTATTATCGGATGGGGGCGGGGCAAACTTTCAGTACACTTTTTTTGTTTATTTAAAATAAAATCCACAAACTGAGTGTTACAAATATAAACTTCAGACTAAAACTTTACACAAC
>JANDJT010000189.1:65046-78480 GCA_024331685.1 Stegophilus panzeri | reverse complement strand
CGCTGACTGTTTACTGTCGCTGACTTTGTTTACTGTTTACTGTCGCTGACTGTTTACTGTCGCTGACTGTTTACTGTTTACTGTCGCTGACTGTTTACTGTCGCTGACTGTTTACTGTCGCTGACTTTGTTTACTGTTTACTGTCGCTGACTGTTTACTGTCGCTGACTTTGTTTACTGTTTACTGTCGCTGACTGTTTACTGTAGCTGACTGTTTACTGTCGCTGACTTTGTTTACTGTTTACTGTTGCTGACTGTTTACTGTTTACTGTTGCTGACTGTTTACTGTCGCTGACTTTGTTTACTGTTACAGGTGTGTTTTGTTTTGGTTTCTGTCCCGTCTCCGCCCCGTTCTGTTCTCGGCTGTTTGTTTGACTCTTGATTACGTTTAGTATTTAAAGCCCTCGTGTGTTTTTGTTCGGAGAGAAGTATTGTGTGTTTGTGTGTTTTCCGTCAGACCCGTACCAAGCCTTTGATCTTTGTTCCGTGTTTCATGGTTTTGGTCCTGTTTTGTCCTCACTTTGCCCCGTGTGTGCCCGTTTGCGATTGCCCGACTCCTCGCTTGTTTTTTGATCAGGTTTTTGTGCATCGTTTGGATTTGTCTTCCTGCCTCTCTTCAAATAAAGCTTTTAACTGCACTCGCGTCTCCAGCTGTTACACTTTATACACTCGTTATACAGGAATGTGGTTACTGAGTAACTCTGCTGTTTTCCTGATTTTACTTTACTTATTACTGATTATATAAAGTGGTGTGTGTGTGTGTGTGTGTGCGCGCATTTTGTTTTCTGCACAGGGAGACTCAGTCACAGCTGGCCACAGTGAGGAGGTGAGCTTTATTAGTGAAGTGTGTGTGTGTGTGTGTGTGTGTGTGTGTGTGTGTGTATGCAGCTGTTGAACAATAAAATGTGCTGTTTGTTCTCAGGCCGCAGGTGTGTTTACTGGTGGAGCCCCCTGTTGGTCAGGTGGAGTATTTGATTGCAGAGGTACAGCTGCCTGGTGTGGTGAGTGATTGCAACTCCTCTCACACACACACACACACACACACAGTATGCACACTTAACACAACCTGTCTGACTATACTTCATCTCTAATCTTGTTTGTCTCTTTCTCCTCCTGTCTGTCTCTCTCCTTCTCCCTATCTCCTGTGTCTGTCTCTCTCTCCTCCTGTCTGTCTCTCAGTCATCTGTTCGGTCTCTGGTGCTGGATTTAGGAGAGGATAGGTTGGTGTTGAACGCTCGTCCCTCTCTCTTCCACCTGGACATTTTCCTCCCCTTCCTCATCGATCAGGAGAACAGCGGAGCTCAATACAACACTGACACACAGGTAACACACACACACACACACACACATCTCTGTGTATGAACATGTTTATAGAATTGTGTGAAAGTGATTTAGTGAAATACTCGCTGGTGCCAAAAGGAGTTAGTGATATTTTTTTTTTCATCTTTTTTCTGTTTTTTTTCCCAGGTCCTCACAGTGACCATGCCTGTGATCTCATCCTAAAACAACTGTCATTTATTTCCAATAAAACATTTATATTTTGTGTGTTGAGAGTGTTGAGTTTCTGTTTGCAATCCTCTGTATTAGAAACATTACAGGATGATGAACACAACTCAGATTAGTGTATAGAAAATAAATGCTGATGTAATGAGATACTGATTCTTAAGGTCGTTTCTGATGTGTTCAACCGTAACCCCTACCCTAACCCCAACCCTAATCCCAACCCTAATCCCTACCCTAACCCCTACCCCAACCCTAATCCCAACCCTAATCCCTTCCCTAACCCTAACCCCAACCCTAATCCCTAACCCTAACCCCTACCCTAATCCCTAACCCCATCCCCAACCCCTACCCTAACCCTAACCCCTACCCCTACCCTAATCCCTAACCCCAACCCTAATCTCTAACCCCAACCCTAATCCCAACCCTAACCCCTATTCTAACCCTAACCTCTACCCTAACCCTAATCCCAACCCTAATCCCAGGTCTTTAGCCTCTCCTAGTGGACCACCTAGTGGACTATCACAAAAGTACCTAAGGAATTAAAATTTACCACTGGACTCAGCAGCTTCACATAAATCCAGATGTAAATTTAATTCCTATTGAGCAAGTGGAAATCTACAGTGGTGAGAGAAAACCTTAAAAGAGAACTCCTTCTCTTCTGGGAGATTGTTAAAAGACAGAATATTATTACCTACAGCAGCAGTCTGATGCTTTCTGCCGCACTTGGTCCTCTCTTTGGGCCTTTCTTGAAGATGCTCAGTGTACATATTTTGTCTCCTTGCATTTCCGTCTGCTTTTTATATATAATTTTATATTCTTTCCTTTCTCAGATATACCCTGTTGTGTTTTTTTTTTTTTTTTGCATGAGATGTTTAAGGATTGTAAGCTAACAAATGGCTGTACATGATGTCTTGAGCTACCAGTACCACTGCTGTTATTGTTTAAAATAAAATCATTAAAATAATTATCTAAAATAAAAAAAGACATTTATAATAGTGCGATTATAAATCATTACTGGTCCACTGTTGTGTATTATAAAGTCAAACAGTACTGAGTGTGTTCCCTCAGACACTTCAGGATGTTTAACTGGATCTCCTGCTGCTGCTGGAACGATCTGAATGCATTTCACCTGCGTAGTGCACGCGACCCTGTCTCACTGCCCAGATCGTTAATCTTCTGCTTTTAACACTCTGGAAATAAACGATTCGAATACGTCATCATAACAGAGAGATTATATGTTCAGATGAGACAGACACGAGAGAATGTCAGTGAAATTCTTTTCTTCACATATCCCAGCTTGTTAGGAAGTTAGGGTCAGAGGTCATGGGTCAGCCAGGATATGGCTTTACTCAAGGGCCCAACAGTGGCAGCTTGGCAGTGCTGGGAATTAAACCCCCTACCTTCTGATCAGTAACCCAGAGCCTTAACCACCGAGCCTATTAAGAGAGTGAGAGAGCTCAATCACGGGGATCGAACACAGATCCTCTGAGTCAGACTCCATTCTACACACAAACCCCTTTAACTGAAGACTTTATCACAGTGTTTCATTTATAATAAAAATTTAATTTTGGAGTTGAACATCTGCCTTTAGCCACATGACAGAATCAGCGTTTAGAAACTTTGGGGAATTTGAATGTTGTCACTTGATGTTCCTCTGGTATTTCAGCTGATTGTTAGTGTTTGTTACTGGACGTCTTTTCGTTTTTTGGGGAGGAAATTCAGTGTCTGGTTTCTGGAAACAGTTGTTCTTAAACCCCAGCACTATTTTAGTCCTTGTGTCGCTGTCCTCTGTTTTATCCTGTGTGCGGTGGATGAGGTCAGAGCTGCTGTCTCTCTATAATCCTCACTGCTGGTCATCTTTCTGTCCCGGCTGCTGTGTTAATCCGCCCGTGGCCGTGTGCCGTAGCTGCTGTTACCCTGCGTATATAAAAAGACCTTCATTGTTTCCCACTACAATCATCTGCACCTCCACAGAGAGAGACTGTGTGTGTGTGTGTGTGTGTGTGTTTCATCCACAGCAACGTCCTCCAAGGCTCACTAAGGTAAAAACACACTGCTGAAATTTACTGTCTTTCTCTCTCTCACTCTCTCTCTCACTCTCTCTCACTCTCTCTCTCACACACAATCACTCTGTCTAACTCTGTCTCTCTTTGATTCTGTGAATAAGATGGTGCTGTAACAATAAACATCATGCTGTTTTTATACCTAAATAACATTGTTAAAGTCAATCTCGGAGCATGTGTGTCACCTGGAGAGTTTTTTTTTTAGTTTCTGAATGTGTCTTGGAGAAATAGAGGCGTTTACATGTGTTTAACGTGAACAATAAATTAGCATGTGCTGCCAGTCCAGTTGTAACTGATATGCCATATGTACATACACTATATGTCCAAAAGTATGTGCACCCCTGACCATCACACCCATATGTGCTGCTTGTTGAACATCTTGTTCCAGATTTATTCCCCTTTCCTGTTATAATGTGCTCCAATCTCTCTTCTGGGAAGGCTTTCCACTAGATTTGGGGGCGTGGCTGTGGGGATTTGTGTTTGTTCAAGAGCGTTAGTCAGGTTGAGGTCAGGCGCTGATGTTGATGTGAGGAGGCTCCAGTTCCAGTTCATCCCAAAAGTGTTCAGTGGGGTTGAGGTCAGGGCTCTGTGCAGGACACTCCAGATCTTCTACCTTCACACACCACCTCTTCATGGAGCTCTCACTTCCTGTGTACTGTGTGTCATGCTGGAACAGTGTCTGGACCTCTTAGTTCCAGTGAAGGGAAAGTGTATATAACTCTACAGCGTACAGAGACGTTCTATACAACTGTGAGCTTCAGACTTTGTGGCAGAACCACATATGGGTGTGCTGTTCAGGGGTGCACATACTTTAGGCTGTATGGTGTGTGTGGTTATAATGATTTTGTTAGTCCTGTACTTTTGTGTATCTAAAATGTTTTTCATGGTAATGAAAGTGTGCTGTGACACAGACCTGCCCTCATCTCGTGCCCTTGATGAAGCAAACCTTTAGCTTTTTTCCTCACAGGATCTTCACACATCCACAGATAGAAACATGATCATGTTCTGACCCTCAGTCCATCATATCATCATCTCCAGATGGCCAGTGTGACCACGAGGCCTGAACACATTGTAGTGCTGCATTATTAAAGGACTTTCAGTATATTAAACACACACTTTGTTGTTGTGGAGAATAATTAACATTTCAGCATTGTTTAAGGTTTTATCTACAGACTTATTCTGTTCTGAATGACTGATATCTCTTATTATGGTTAACAAATGGTATATTCTGCAGCTCCACTACATTTATTTGAGACAAATGTTCTATTTTCTTCATTTCATGATCAGTACTCTGCAGCTCAGACTGCTCTGTTTGATTTTTTCACAATACATTAGCCTTCAGTGCGGCATTCTGAGGATTTGTGTTAAAGGTGTTTCTCAGGGTAAATATAACATAAATATATATATACACACACACACACACACACACATCTCTATAAGAGCCATGTGGAACTCATTATGGCACTGAAAGAGCAGCGCTGGTGACAGGGCCTCGATCACAAACAGCTCTTTACTGATCCCTGGATCACCGTGTTGAAGGCTGGAGAATGTGGATTAAGGGTGATGAAAACTATGTGCTTCATAAATAATGACTGTGACGGACCGGCTATAAATTGTTCCAGCTGACACAGATTGGCATTGAGAACATTGAGAACACAGGATCTTTAAGCACCGTGGAGTCAGTTCTGTATGACAACAGCACAGATATTTAACACAGAACTGAGGCAGAATGGCAAAGCTGAGGGATAAAATTCAAAACCTTCTGCTTACCAGCGCAGAACCTTCAAGGAGAAATGAATTCAGAGATTATTACAAATCTTTGTTCCCCAATTAGGATAAGAGATTAGACTGATAAATTTAGAACAGGGAGCAGTCCATCCTCCCCGTGATGAAACAAAGCTTAGTGCATCTGTTCCTGGGAACAAAGGGAGATGAGCATGTCTTTAAAAATAAAACTATTAGGAAACAAATGGAAGAAGTGAAACTGAAGAAAGTGTGAGACATCGAATCTCTCTCTGGTCTTGCTGTCTGCACATTCCCACCTGTTCTCACCTGTCTATCTGTCCGAGCAGCCAGCGCCATGTCAGTGCTGTGATACACCCGCTCATACACAGAGTATCACCTCACTGACCCGACTCATTACATCACCGACCCGACTCGACACATCACCGACCCGACTCGACACATCGCCGACCTGACCCGACTCAACACATCACCGACCCGACTCATTACATCACCGACCCGACTCGACACATCGCCGACCTGACCCGACTCAACACATCGCCAACCCGACTCAACACATCGCCGACCCGACTCGACACATCGCCAACCCGACTCATTACATCACCGACCCGACTCGACACATCGCCGACCTGACCCGACTCAACACATCGCTGACCCGACTCGACACATCACCGACCCGACTCGACACATCGCCGACCTGACCCGACTCATTACATCACCGGCCCGACTCGACACATCACCGACTCGACTCATTACATCACCGGTCCGACTCGACACATTGCCGACCTGGCTCAACACATTGCCGACCCGACTCATCACCTCACCGACCCGACTCGACACATCATCGACTCGACACATCACCGACCCGTCTCATTCCATCACTGACCCGACTCATTACATCACCGACCTGACTCGACACATCACCAACTCAACACATCATCAACTTGACACATCATCGACTCGACACATCACCGACCCGTCTCATTCCATCACTGACCCGACTCATTACATCACCGACCCGACTCGACACATCACCGGCCCAACTCCACACATTGTTGACCCGTCTCATCACATCACCGACCCGACTCGACACATCACCAACCCATCTCATCACATCACTGACCCGACTCGACACATCATCGACCCGGCTCGACACATCGCCGACCCGACTCCACACATTGCCGACCCGACTCGACACATCATCGTCCCGGCTCGACACATCACTGACCCGTCTCATCACATCACCGACCCGTCTCATCGCATCACCAATCCGACTCAACACATCATCGACCTGGCTCTACACATCGCTGACCCGACTCGACACATCACCGACTCGACACTTCGTTGACCCGTCTCATCACACCATCGATCCGACTCAACACATCATCAACCCGGCTCGACACATCGCCGACCCGACTCGACACATCACCGACCCGACTTGGGAATAAACTGTATTAAATATGGGTGGTCTTTAGGCTGTCCAAGTGAAACCATCCACAGCAATCTTCATTCATCACATAACCAACACATCATCGTCACATTACACCACCGACACGTCACATCACTGACCTACCGTGTGTGTGTGTGTGTCTGTGTCTGTGTGTGTGAATATAATGTGTATAAGTCAGTTCTGATCTCAGTTCTGATCGATGCATGTATTTAATTTGTTTCTTTATTTTTCTCTTCTCTTCAGAGTCTGAATCATGTCTGATGTAGAAGAAGAATACGAGTAAGTGCTGTGTTTCACATTTCTCATCTCATTTTCTTTAAGATCTCACAATTTAATATTATTTTGAATTTTATTGTCTCTCTGCTTTGTTACACACTTCATCCATTCGTCCATCATTAGAGAGCAGGTGGAGGGTAAGTGTACAACATGTCTGTCTTCCCTGCATTAGAACCAGGACGTTTAGGGGGTGATTGCTGTGATTGGTTAGTGTGATGTGATTGGTTGGGGTTATTTATGTGATTGATTGATGTGATTGGTTGATGTAATAGATATCAATGAGTGATCCGCATGTTGGCATTCTTCATGTGATGGAGCCATTGGAGTGGGGTGTGATCGGACCACAGGGAAAAAGGGCACCCCAGTAGGTAGTACCAATGGGTGAGGACCGCGCACTTGATGGCCAGACACTCCTTCTCAATCATGCTGTACTTGGTTTCCCTTACCGAGAGTGTCGGGCGCTCCTCCCCCTTCACCACCTGGAACAAAACGGCCCCCAGCCGTCTGTCCATCGTGTCAGTCTATAGAACAAAATGGAGAGAAAAGTCAGGTGAATGCAACAGTGAGCCCTCACAGAAAACCGCCCACTTTTTAGTTGAGGGTTAAGGGCCTTGCTCAAGGGCCCAGCAGTGGCAGTCTGGAGGTACTGGGATTTGAACTCACAACCTTCTGATCAGTAGTCCAACATCTTTGCCACTGAGCTACCACTGCCCCGTCCTTCTATAGTAGCCAGTCAGCCCCAGGAACTGCCTCACCCCCTTTTTGGCCTTGCATCTTAGGCAGGCTGCAATCGCTGCTGTCTTATCAATTTGGAGACACACCTGCCCATGGCCCAAATGGAAGCCCAGATACCATACTTCCAGCTGCCCAATTACACACTTTGTTGGGTTTGCTGTGAGTCCCGCCCATCTCAAGGATCTCAGGACAGCCCTCAGCTGAATGTGCCACTGCCAGTCATTACTATAAATAATGATGTCATCTAGATAGGCAGTGTGCGGGCAGAGAATTCTGTCCATGGGTCACTGAAACTTTGCTGGGGCTCCAATCAACCCAAACGGAAGGGTGACAAATTGGTGTAACCCAAACAGAGTGGAAAAGTCTGTTTTATCCTCCGAGATATTGGAGTCAAAGGGAATCTGCCAATATTTCTTGGTTAAGTCCAGTGTCGAGTCCAAAGCGAGCCATGCCTAACCGATCAAGCAGTTCATCAATGCGAGGCATCGGATATGTGTTAAATTTAGACACCACATTGACTTTTATAAAGTCCACATAAAAGCGGACCGACCCGTCAGCCTTGGGCATCAAGACCACCGGGCTGCTCCAGTCATTGTGTCACTCCTCGCTTACTCCCATGTCGAGCATAGCCTTGAGTTAATCTCGAACAACATTTTTTTGTGTGTTCATGTAACCGGTATGGGCTGCTGTGTACCACCACACCTGGAGGTATCTCAGTGAAGTGCTGTATGAGGTCCATGTGACCTGGTAGAGGTGAAAACACATTGGAAAATTCCTCCTGCAACCTGGCAACCTGTGCTTTCTGAGATGGTGAGAGGTGGTCTCCACAGGGGACTGGGGTGAATTGGGCCGCACTTTTTACACTTACCTTTGGTCCCAGCTCCTCCCTCTCAGGAACCACCATCACCAGACCCACAGGAACTGCCTCTTTCTATGGCTTCAAGAGATTGAGGTGGTATATTTGACGTGCATCACCTCCATCTGTTCGCCTGACCTCATAGTCAACTTCTCTGACTTGCCATGTGATTTCAAAGGGTTCTTGCCTCTTTGCGAGTAATTTAGAGCTTGAGGTGGGTAGCAAAATGCACTTTATCTCCTGGTGTAAACTCCCGTAGCCGAGTACCCATGTTATACAGCCGAGATTGGTGTTCTTGCGCCTGTTGCAAATTCTCCTGTGTTAATTGCCCAATGTGTGGAGTTTTGCTTTCAGGCCAAGAATGTACTGAATTTTGTTTTTGCTGTTAGAAGGTCCCTCCTGCCAATTTTCCCTAATGATGTATAAGACACCAGCAACACTTGCACCCGTACAAAAATTCAAATGGGGAACCCTGTGGAGGCTTGCGGAACCTCTCATACTGCAAATAACAGGGGCTCAATCCACTTAGCCCAATTCCATGCATCATTGTGAATGAACTTACAAATAATTTTTTTTTAGTGTCTGATTAAACCGCTCCATCAGGCCATCTGTTTGCAGATGGAAAACACTGGTGCGAATCAATTTAATCCTGTAGATCCTGTAGATAATTTGTAGCGCTCGCGTAGTGTCCGTGACATAAATATAGTGCCTTGGTCAGCCAACATCTCTTTCGGGATGCCGAGTCGGAGAAAACACAGAAGAGTGCCGCTGCAACACTGTGTGCTGAGATGTTGTTCAGAAGCATGACTTCCATATATCATGTTGCATAATGCACCAGGACTAACACAAAGCGATATCCTTGACCCGCGTCCTCTCCATCCACAGCTAACGCTCGACCATGCCATTACCACCACAGTCGGTTAATTGGTTGGTTGATTGGTTATGTGATTGGTGTAATTACTTGATATCATTAGTTGGTTGATGCACAGAGGAAGACCAGTACACACACATACAGTCCCCTTCAAAACTATTGGAACAGCAAGGCCAATTAAATTGTTTGCGCTCTACACCAAAGACATTTGGGTTTGAGATCAAAAGATGGAGATGAGACGATAGTTTAGGATTTCAGCTTTTATTACCTGGTATTTACCTCTAGACGTGTTAAACAACATAGAACCTTTTATATCACGCCACCCAATTTTAGATGAGCAAAAGTATAGGAACAGATCAGTCTTGAAGTAAATAACACTTAATATTTGGTTGCATTTCTCTTACTCACAGTAACTGCATCAATCCTGCGACTCACTGACACAAAACTGCTGTTTCTTCTTCTGTGAAGCTTTTCCAGGTTTTTCCTGCAGCTTCTTTCAGTAGTTGTTTGTTTTGGGGGTTTTCTCCCTTCAGTCTCCTCTTCAGGAGGTGAAATGCTGATCAATTGGGTTAAGGTCTGGTGACTTGGCTAGTCTAAAGCTCATTGATGAGTTTCATCATCAATAAACATCATTGAGCCTGTTCCAGAAGCAGTCATGCAAGCCCAAGCCATGACACTACCTCCACCATGTTTCACAGATGAGCTTGTATGTTCTGGATCATGAGCAGATCCTTTTTTTTTCTCCACACTTTGGCCTTTCCATCACTTTGGTAGAGGTTCATCTTGGTTCCAGAACTTTTGTTCCTCATCTCTGTATTTCTTTGTGAATTCCAGTCTGGTTTTCTGATTCTTACTGCTGATGAGTGGTTTGCATTGTGGTATGGCTTCTATATTTCTGCTCTCGAAGTCTTCTCCGAACGGTGGATTGTGATACCTTCACCCCTGCCCTGTGGAGGTTGTTGGTGATGTCACTGACTGTTGTTTTGGGGTTTTTCTTCACAGCTCTCACAATGTTTCTGTCACCAACTATTGTTGTTTTCCTTGGCCGACCCGTTCCATGTCTGGATGTTAGTACACCAGAGGTTTCTTTCTTTTTCAGAACATTCCAAATGGTTGTATTGGCTATACCCAGTGTTTGTGCAATGCCTCTAATAGATTTTCACTCTTTTCTCAGCTTCAAAATGGCTTGCTTTTCTCCCATAGACAGCTCTCTGATCTTCATGTTGGTTTATCCTTTTTTAACAACAAATGCAGTCTTCACAGGTGAAACTCAGGGCTCAAACCAAGAGTGGACATTCAGAGCTATTAATTGTGTAAACAATCAATCTAACAGGAAACATCTGGGGTAACAAGAAACACCTGTCAGTCACATGTTCCAATATTTTTGTTTGCCTCCAAATTGTGTGATCTGATACAAAATGTGTTCTATGTTGTGTAACACATCTACATATAGATACTAGAAAATAAAAGCTGAAATTCTAAACTCTCTTCTCATACTTATCTTTTGATCTCAAACCGAAATATCTTCAGTCTACAGCAAAAACAAATGAATTGGCCTTGCCGTTCCAATAGTTTCAGAGGGGAGTGTAACCAGATCATTACTGAAGTAGCTCACACAATGAAAACATTTTGCATGACCTTGATTATGCTTCATCTTTTTTATTTTAACTTTAAACGTTATTGCGCCTCGATTTTTCCCCATCAGAGGCAGAAGAGGAACAAGAGGAGGAAGAAGCCTTCAGACAGGAGGATGAAGGTGAGAGAACTTCACTCCTTTATTACACTGGAACAACTTCCTCCTCCATCACTGAGTCTACACCATATACAGACTATCATAAAATCTTATTAGAACCCGTTCTGTCTGGTTCTGTCTGGTTCTGTCTGGTTCTGTGTACTTTTCTGTACTGATTTAGCCCCATGTTAGCATAAAGGACGTGTCAGACATGTTTTCTTCTCCTCTCTCTGAATGGATGCGTGTTGTTGGTGTTACAGAGCAGCAGGAATACACGGATTATCAAGGTAGAGAACGGGAAATGTTCTGGAAATATTTTACATTTAAGTGACATTATTTAACTCATTAATTAACATAAAACTCCAGCATTAACACACCATCAGGAGCATAAAAAAATTTAACCAACAATTTATTGATGTTTTGTAATAATAAACCAAAAATCAACACCTGCATTATTCAGTGTTCATTAAAGCAGTAAGTAAAATTAATTTCTGTTAATGAACATAATGCTTTAATGCGTGTCTGTGTTTGTTAACCGGCGAAATTCAGAGCTAATATTTACACCAGAGTTCAGGACGTTTAACAGTATGCTGTACTTTAGTCGTGTTAATGTGGAGTTTTAATAATTGACTGAATAAACTTTCACTGAAGATGAATTTCATTAACACTTAAACAAATGTTGATTCATTTTTCAATCTGAATTTTTTCTCTTAACTGAACAAAATGTTGTTGATGCTGTTGATGTTGATCAACAACATGTTGATCTAAAATGTCCATCTTCAGAAACTGATGCTTTTCTCCAGCACACCGTCTCAGACTCATGATGGGAAACATTAGGGTGTTTGGGGTTTTTTTTTTGTTTTTTTTTAAAGCAAAGTGATATCAGTGTTTATCTGTTATCTGTAGTTATCTGTTATAGTTATCTGATCATCTGTCCAGTTTCTTTTTCTCTCCATCTTTTTATGTATCCATCCGTTTCCATCGTTTGTGTCTCATTCATCAGAAGAAAACCTGGAAGAAGGTGAGAGCGTACAGAGCTTGACTCAGGTTCCTCTGACCTTTACATGCCCTTTCACCTTTCACCTTTCACCCCTCACATCCATCTGATAGCTAAACCTGTTTTATTTTTATTTTGGTGTGTTTGGAAGAACGGTGTCTGAACATCTGACAGATTTAAAAACTAAAAATTGCAACTACTTACTCACAGAAATGTATTTATTTGTTTAGGTGTTTCATAAATTCACTATTTTGGGAGTAAATTGTTTTATTTCTTAATTTCAGAATATTAACATATATTGGGTTTTTTTTAAGTCACCTTCAACTACTGTATATAGTGTATTTCTTCTTAATGAAAAAATCCTAATGAAGTTTTTTTTCTCCCTTTTATGACCTCTGTGTAAAATCGGTGTTGAACATGTGACCAGAATGTTATTACATCATAAAATATAAGAGCCAATGATATTTCGGTGTGCAGCAGGGAAGGGGTGGGGTCAGTGTGACTGGGAGTGTTTCTCATTTAAATATTAATATAATCTGGATTTCTCTTTCTGTTGTTTAGCCTTTTGATTATTGAGTTTAGAAAGATTATACGGTCTCAGTGTAAATTTTGGGTGACTTTATCTTCACACTGATGATTATTTTTGTAACTGATGGACATCATTACACTACACATCTCTTTCTTTCTTTTCCTCTCCAACTTCTCTCTGTTTTGCAGAGGAGGAACGGCCACGTCCCAGGTACGTTTTATTTCATAAAATTTCAACCTTTAAATGTTACTTTTTCTCATTTCACCAAATCTCACTGTAAAAGCGTTTTCTGTCGTCCTCGTGTTTCCAGGCCGATGGTTCCTCAACTCGCTCCTCCAAAGATCCCCGAAGGACAGAAAGTCGACTTCGATGTGAGTGTGATTCTGTCTGTAATTTACACTTTAAATAAAATTCCTGATCAGTGAAATGGCAGTGTGTTTTCAGTTCAAAAATCATGCGTATGGATTTTCTTCTTCAAATAACCACAAACAAACAAGATTTCAGAAGGAGCACAGAGCTCAGAAATTTATTCTATAAGCTCATCGCTTTTTCATGAGCCATAGCAATAACATCCACCAAACCATAATAATGCTCTTTTTTCTTTATACAGTATCTCACAAAAGTGAGTACACCCCTCACATTTGTGTAAATATGTGATTATATCTTTTCATGTGACAACA
>JANDJT010000189.1:40514-48014 GCA_024331685.1 Stegophilus panzeri | reverse complement strand
GGAATTCTTTTGGCGGAACGTGAATTACGTTAACGTGATGGGCGGAGCTTAAGAATGACAGGGCAGCAGCATAGCACGTTTTATTTGAGAAATCCGTTATTCATGTAATTTCTGTTCTTTTATTATTAATTCGGTTTATCAGAACTAACTTCGCGTCTTTAAACGGTTCCGTTCTCATTTCCGGTTTAACTTGTGCATTAAATCTCGCTACTTTATTAGCTGGGTTAGCATAGTTAGCCAGAGAGCTACATTAACTACAGGTCACTTTTAGCTAAACGGTTTCAGAGACTCTTATTTCGGTTTTTCTTTATTAATTATTTATTATTATTTCTGTCTGTTTCGGTTGTAGATAACAGACAGGTAACTGATAAACAGGTATATGTTGGTGTTATGGCAGACAGAAGCTCACACAGTGTCTACAACATCTTTAACTCCATGGAGTTCGGACCTTCGGCTGAATGTTCAGCTGCTACTGCTGCGGTACCTTTACTGCTGCTAAACTATACACTTTATACACTTTATACACTCTTTATACTCTTTATACTTTATACACTTATACTTATTATACTTATCATACTTTTATTGTACATTACTGAGGCGTTATTTCGGTCTTCATTAGTTGACATGTGACTGTAAGATAATTAGTGACTTAAGTTCATTAGGAGTCACGTGACAGTCCTGAGTTCTGCACTGCCTGTAATTCTGTTATGTACAAATATAAATTATTCCATTTAAAGTGTAAAATCTGTGCGTTTCGGACACTGTGGAGATAAGCTTTGGGTTTAGAGCTTGGTGTGTTATTGTTTAAAAAGGGTTAAAGGTGTAAAGTAAAAAAAATAGTGTGTATGAGACAGCAATTTCCCAAACACACTAATTTAGAGCAGAGAAACAAATACAGCAGGGTTTCAGATGCCCCTAAAATTATTATTATTAATAATAATAATAATAATAATAAAACAATAATCAATAAAAATAAAAACCTATGCCTGTACTGGAGGACTCCCGAATAAATCTACCAGTGAAAGCTGAGAAAACAAAAGGAATAATAATAATAATAATTCATAAATAAATAAGTAGATATATAGATATAAATACACTTAATTTTGAGTCACTTTACATAGTCTTATTATACCTGCTCTACCATTTAAAATAATAAACGTGTTATTTAATAGGGATGCTACGATACCGATTACTGAGTTCTTGTCATCATGATCGGCCGATACTGATCCTGATCCCTATACTGATCCCGATCCCGATCCTGATCCCTATACTGATCCTGATCCCTATACTGATCCCGATACTGATCCTGATCCCTATACTGATCCCAATCCCGATACTGATCCCGATCCCTATACTGATCCCGATCCCTATACTGATCCCGATCCCGATACTGATCCCGATCCCTATACTGATCCCGATCCCGATACTGATCCCGATTCCCTATACTGATCCCGATACTGATCCTGATCCCTATACTGATCCCGATACTGATCCCGATCCCGATACTGATCCCGATCCTGATCCCTATACTGATCCCGATCCTGATCCCTATACTGATCTCGATCCTGATCCCTATACTGATCCCGATACTGATACTGATCCCGATCCCTATACTGATCCCTATACTGATCCCGATCCTGATCCCTATACTGATCCCGATACTGATACTGATCCCGATCCTGATCCCTATACTGATCCCGATCCCGATACTGATCCCGATACTGATACTGATCCCGATCCTGATCCCGATACTGATCCCGATCGTTCAAGCTTTATATAAGTGATATGTAAGCTTTCTGTTGACCGTCACTGTTAACCTTTTTCTTTCTTTTTTTTTCCCCAGATATAGTAATACCACAGATGTTGTCTTGGTTATATTATTTACAGTAATGTTGTAGATTGTTGTTTTAATTGAGAATCAAATAAATAAGCACAACAAATATTCATTTTACAGTGAACATTTTAATAGGCCTTTAAAAATACACGGCAAATGGCAAAATTTTCATTGTTTCTTGAGACCTTGTAATAATTCCTCACTGATGATCACATGACTGCGGCTCTAAAATTAAAATTCATCAAATTGTGATCAGTTCATGGGATCGGCCAAATTTAGAGTCTACCGATCGAGTCATAGAATGTGATTATCAGCTGATACCGCTTGGCAGCCCGTTCATCGGCGCGTCCCTGATATTTTATACAGCATCTTTATTAGTCCACTTGCTACTGTGGAATTTCATGATTTTCTCATTTACCAGAAATTCCAGTAAAACCGCTCCTGAACATTTCAGTGTTTATCTCCTCTAACACACTGAATTAATCTCCTGAGCTAAATCACAAACCTGTACGACTGAGGTGGAGGAGAGAGACTGTAGTGTTTCAGGACCAGAATGAAGAAACTGTAAAACGTCTCTCTCAGTTACTGTTAATACGGTGTGTTTTACTGGATGAAGAACATTTACATTGTGAGGAAGATGACTTTAATCAGCTGCAGTTTAATCACATGCCCAGGTTTCTGTCTCAGTTTGTGTTTCTGTCTCCGTTAGTCCTGGTTGGAGAAGCACTCTTGCTCTCTCGGCCTGTTTATTGACGGGAAGTTTGCGCACCCGGATAACAGAGAGACTCTCGCAGTTTCTGATTTGAAAGGTGAGAGAGTTTTATCTGTTTCTGCAGCTCTCTCACTGTTTCTCCATCTCTGTCTCCTACATCTTTCTCCTCACGGTGTTTATCTCTCCCTCTTGCTGTTAGGTGAGAAATTGTGCAGCATCGTGTGCGCTGATGATGAGGACATCATGAGCTGCGCAACTTCATCTGCTGAAGGATTTCAAAAGTGGAAGAAGATGAGTGACAATTGCAGAGCCAAAGTCCTGCTCAGGTACAGACACAAAGTGGTGCTCAGGTACAGACACAAAGTGGTGCTGGGGTACAGACACCAAGTGGTGCTGAGGTACAGACGCAAAGTGGTGCTGAGGTACAGACGCAAAGTGGTGCTGGGGTACAGACGCAAAGTGGTGCTCGGGTACAGACGCAAAGTGGTGCTCGGGTACAGACGCAAAGTGGTGCTGAGGTATCTAACATTTTATTCCTCTCACACATTAATTACATGTCTGTACAGCGTGCTTTAATCTTCTCACACACACACACACACACACACACACACACACACACACACAAAAAGTTTGTGCTCACACAAAGGATGTTGTTGCAGGTTAGCGAGCTCACTGCAGAGGTACAGCCAGTGTGTGTATGAAGTGTGTGATCTGTGTCGGATTCCCGTTTCTGCCCCGGCACTCGTCCGATTGGCTCAGTATTACGCTGGCTGGGCTCAACTCCGACACACACTCCTGCCTGAGTGGAACCCACGAGGTGTGTGAATGTGTGTGAGTGAGTGAGTGTGTGTGTGTGTGCAAGGACAAATATTTTGTATATTTGCAGAAATATGATTGACAAGGTGTGTTTTAGGTGTGGTTGCCGTGGTGATGTCAGATGATGTTTTTTTCTACTCCGTTTGGCTGAAGGTCCTTCCAGCTCTTGCTGTAGGTGAGTTCAGTCTGCACATCCCTTTAACACACACACACACACACACACACACACACACTGCTGTTCACTAGCACTTTACAGCAGCAGAATTTCACTCTGACCTGGAACTGTTTCATAGGTAATGCTGTCATTGTGGTTCCTGGAGTAAAAACTGCTCCTCCCACCCTCCTATTGGCCCAGCTGTTAATGGAGGCGGGACTTCCTGCTGGTGTGCTGAACGTGGTGACCGGCAACGGCTCAGTGGGAGTCCGAGTGGCTCAGAACAACCAGATCAGCTACGTCACCTACAGTGGGAGCAAACAGGTGTGTGTGTGTGTGAGAGAGAGATTTGTGAACGAACTATATTGGAAATGTAATGAGATTTCACACACACACTGTCCTTGTTCAGGTCTGTGTCATTCATTCACTGACTGAGAGAAGTGTACTGAATGTATAAAATCTGTGTTTCAGGATGGAGAGCTGTTGGTGAAACAGATGGCTGGGCGGGGCATACCTGTCTCTCTCTCCCTGTCTGTCTGCTCTGTGTGTCCATTCATCATATTTGAGACTGCAGATGTGGACAGCGCTGTGGATGGACTGATGGACACGGCTTTCAAAAACTGTACTGAGGTACAAGAGTTATTCTGCTTTACAAACGGTCTCTTGCTCTCTCTCTCTCTCGCTCTCTCCGCCTGTCTCATTCTCTGTCTGTCTCTCCGTCTCATTCTCTTTCTGTCTCTCTCTCTCTCTCTCTCTCTCTCTCTTTCTCTGTGTCTGTCTCTCTGTCTCATTCTCTCTCTCTCTGTCTGCCTCATTGTCTGTCTGTCTGTCTCTCCATCTAATTCTCTGTCTGTCTCTCTCTCATTCTCTCTGTCTCTCCATCTAATTCTCTGTCTGTCTCTCTCTCATTCTCTCTGTCTCTCCATCTAATTCTCTGTCTGTCTGTCTCTCTCTCTCTCTGTCTCATTCTCTCTCTCTCTCTGCCTGTCTCATTCTCTGTATGTCTCTCCGTCTAATTCTGTCGGTCTCTCTCTCTCTGTCTGTCTCTCTCTCATTCTCTCTCTCTCTCTCTCTCTCTGTCTCTCTCTCATTCTCTCTCTCTCTGTCTGTCTCTCTCTCATTCTCTCTCTCTCTCTGTCTGTCTCTCTCTCATTCTCTCTCTCTCTCTCTCTCATTCTCTCTCTCTCTCTCATTCTCTGTCTGTCTCTGTCTCATTCTCTGTCTGTCTCTCTGTCTCATTCTCTCTGTCTCTCCATCTCATTCTCTGTCTGTCTCTCTCTCTGTCTCTCATTCTCTCTCTCTCTGTCTTTCTGTCTCATTCTCTGTCTGTCTCTCTGTCTCATTCTCTGTCTCTCTCTCTCTCTCTCTCTGTCCCATTCTCTGTCTGTCTCATTCTCTCTCTCTCTGTCCCATTCTCTGTCTGTCTCATTCTCTCTCTCTCTCTTTCTCTTTCTGTCGCTCATTCTCTGTCTGTCTCTCTTATGCTTTCTGTCTCTCTCTCATTCTTTCTGTCTTTCTCTCTCTCATTCTTTCTGTCTATCTCTTTATCTTTTCACTAAACTTAGTTTCAGTCACTAGGTTAAACCCTACATCTTTCTCTCTCTGTCTCTTTCTCTCAGTGGAGGTGGGTGGTGTGTGTGCAGGAGTCAGTGTATGATGCCGTGGTGGAGAAGCTGAAGTTCAGGATGGCTGGAATGAAGTGTGTTGGTGTGAGTGATGAGTGTGAGAGAGGGCGAGTGGACGCTGCAGTGCGGGAGGCAGAACAGCAGGGGGCGACGGTGAGTCACTGGGACACAGGGAGGCCTGTTCTGTTCCCTTACACACACACACACACACTCACTCTCACACACACACTCTCTCTCTCTCACACACACACACACACACTCTCTCTCTCTCTCTCACACACACACACTCTCTCTCTCTCTCTCTCTCACACACACACACACACTCTCTCTCTCTCTCTCACACACACACACACACTCTCTCTCTCTCACACACACACACACATCCTCACACACACATGCTCACGCGGTGAAATGTATAAATGCTGTTTCTGTTCTTTCCTGTAAGTTTCCTGTTCACAATGAAACATAAAAACGATAGAAATCAGTGTGCTGCGTCTCTGACCTCTGACCTCTGACCTCTGACATTTTCAGTGATTTTAAGATCATGAACACTTTCTTACACACCACAGTGTCCGTTGTACACGACACGACACGTGGCACGTGACATTAAAACACCTCATATAGAAACCTGCATCATAGTAAAGTCCACCATCTTGTAGTTGATCACGTGACAGTCACGCAGTGGCGTCTTCCCTTTCTGGTCAGGCAGCACGTGAAAAACAGTCAGTTCAGTGTTTTAGTGGTGAACAGTTTTAGTGTGAAAGTAAAAGCAAAACAGATGAGAAACAGTTTCACGTTTCTCAGTGTGACTCGACCTGAGAAATAAACAACAATAAATAAATACATCTTTCAAAAACTGCTCTAAAGTACACAGTGGAATTGTGATATAGACACAAACACACACGCACACACACGCGTACACACACACGCACACACACACACACACACGCACACACACACAGGATCAGGTTGATGCGGTGGATCGATGGCTAGACAAACACAATGGCAGCGGTGATGATGTCATCGTTGAGGATTGTGTTTCGTTCGGCTCTTTTGTGCGACTGAAACGGAGCCCACCTTTTTTGGGCTGTGTTCCAAACACCCCACTGATCTCCTGCGCACTAAGTAGCCAAACTACATTGCTGATCCTCGTCATTGTCGTGATGTAAGATGGATATAAACTAGACTTTAAAGACCCACGTGCGAAAAAGGAATTTATATACTCATACTTCTTGTGTGTGTGTGTGTGTGTGTGTGTGTGGTTTTGTCTAAAGTTCAGTATCAGCTATTTTATAGTCTGACATTTATGTTCGTCTCACATGTGGTTTGCGTCTGATTCACGCAGTTCCTTTTCCAAGTGGAGTGTCATGGCTCACATCTGGCTTCACCCTCTTTCCCTTTAACACGCAAACTACACGCAGTGGAAACGATCCAGTGTTGTCGATATTTATTGATATTTATACCACACTGCTAACGAATCCTTGATTCTGATTGGCCGTCACATGCTGATTAGTTCTCTATAACAGCGGCTCTGACAGCAGCGCAGGTTTATATCACAGCGCTCGTTTTAATACGGTGTCGTTTCTATAGTAACGGCTCGTTCACAGGGACGTGTACAGCGCACGCTCCAAATAAACAGGTTAAGAGTGATATGGTGAAGTTTTATCTAAAGAGATGTTCATTTAAAGGTGCATTAGTCGATTAAAAAAAATAGTTTAAGCCATTGTCTCAGAACAAGCTATAGCGTTCTCCGCTCATACGTGGCTGTAAATGAAAACAGTTTGGAAACCCGCCTTACTGGAATTCTGATTGGCCAGTCATTCATTTTAGTCAGTCATTTTATAGCCACGCCCCCAACGCCCTTCACATCCTCACAAATCATTATACGGGGACGTTACATGTTTATAAAGTTGTAACTTGGCTTTCAAGCAGTTGAATGTGCGAGTGCGCTTGAAAGTGACGTCATGATGATCCTTGCTAAAGGTAACTCTAGTTTTAACCTTATTCAGCTCCACCCATTTAACCTTTAGAGATCTGTTTTTCACAAATCTTACCTAATGCACCTTTAACCTTTATGGAAGGAGTCTCCAGTGTCAGCGCTGTGTAACAGTCAGAGGTAAAGCTGTGACTTTCAGTTTTCCCAAATCTTCATCACAGAGTTTACACTTCTTTACTGTTTCTCACTAACACACACGCTGTGATTATTATCTTATTAACTTCAAGAGAGAGAATAGAGAGAGAGAATAGAGAGAGGAGAGAATAGAGAGAGAGAATAGAGAGAGAGAATAAAGAGAGAGAATAAAGAGAGAGAATAGAGAGAGAGAGAGAATAGAGAGAGAGAATAAAGAGAGAGAATAAA
>JANDJT010000188.1:219851-229968 GCA_024331685.1 Stegophilus panzeri | reverse complement strand
ACACACACACACACACACACCCCGCACACACACACTGTACACACACACACGCTGTACACACACACACCACACACACACACACACACTGTACACACACATTGTACACATGTACACACACACTGTACACACACACACACACACACACACTGTATACGCTGTACACACACACACTGTACACACACACACACTGTACACACACTGTACACACACACACACACTACACACACACACTGTACACACACACAGTACACACACACACTGTACACATGTACACACACACACTGTACACACAGTGTACACACACTGTACACACACACTGTGTACACACACACACACTGTACACACACTATACACACACAAACTGTACACACTGTACACACACACACACACTGTATATACACACACACACACTGTACACACACACACACACACTGTACACGTACACACACTGTACACACACACACACACTGTACACACACACACACACACTGTACACACACTGTACACACACTGTGTACACACACACACTGTCCACACACACACACACACACACTGTATACACATACACACACAAAGTATACACACTGTACACACACAAACTGTACACATGTACACACACACACACACAAACACACACACACACACACACTGTACACACACTCTGTACACACACACTGTACACACACACACACACTGTATACACACACACACACTGTATACACACACACACACACACAGTACACACATACACACACAAAGTATACACACTGTACACACACACACTGTACACACACACTGTACACACACACACACACTCTGTACACACACACTGTGTACACACACACACACACTGTGTACACACACTGTACACACACTGTGTACACACACAAACTGTACACACTGTACACACACACACACACACGTACACACACACTGTATATACACACACACACACTGTACACACACACACACACTGTACACACACTGTACATGTACACACACACACACACACTGTACACACACTGTGTACACACACACACACACACACACTGTCCACACACACACTGTACACACGTACACACACACACACACTGTACACACATACACACACAAAGTATACACACTGTACACACACAAACTGTACACATGTACACACACACTGTACACACACTGTACACACACTGTACACACACACACACTGTACACACACTGTACACACACAAACTGTACACACTGTACACACACACACTGTATATACACACACACACTGTACACACACACTGTACACACACACACTGTACACACACACACACACACACACACACTGTACACACGTACACACACACACACTGTATACACACACACACACACACTACACACACAAACTGTACACACATACACACACAAAGTATACACACTGTACACACACAAACTGTACACACACACACTGTACACGTGCACACACACACTGTACACACACACACACACACACTGTACACACTACACACACACAGTACACACTGTACACACACACACTATAAACACACACACACACTGTACACACACACCCTGTACACACACCCTGTACACACACCCTGTACACACACACACACACACTGTACACACTACACACACACAGTACACACTATACACACACATCCTGTACACACACCCTGTACACACACACACACACTGTACACACACATTATACACACACACACTCACACTGTACACACAAACGTACAGCTTTTCTGCATTTTAATACATCCCTTAACTGTCTCTCTCCCCCATCTCTCTCTTTCTCTCCTGTCTGTCTCCCTCTCTCCCCGTGTCTCTCTCTCCCCCATCTCTCTTTCCCGCCCTGTCTGTCTCTCCAGACTCGTTCTCTCAGGCTGAGCCACGTGTTTTGGGGTTGGCAATGATTCCTGGTCATCATGTGGTGTCGATTGAAGTTGAGACGGAGAGTTTACAGAGCCAAGGCCTCTGAGCAGGGCATCATGGGAAATGGAGTTTTACTGTCAGGGTGCAGCATCAAACGTGTGTGAGGACACGGGACAATATGGACACTAATGAGAGACATGGCTCTTGTATTCACACCCAACCCTGTGTGTGTGTGTGTGTGTGTGTGTGTGTGTGTGTGTGGCTGTGTTAATAAACCCCAATGAGAGAAAATGTGTGTGTTGTGTTTAACAGTGAGCGATGTACTGATGTATATTGTGATATTATTTACACACACACATTAACATCATCAGTGTGGAGCTGGAGTTCCTGGATAAATAACGTTTTAAGACACAATCGCTTGGCAATGGTTTGGTTGTGAGGTGTGTGTGTGTGTGTGTGTGTGTGTCTCTCTCTCTACCTCTCTACATGTGGGCAGCTATGGATCAGGTGGTAGAGCGGGTTGTCAACTAATCGTTGGGTTGGCGGTTTGATTCCCGGCCCACATGACTCCACATGCCGAAGTGTCCTTGGGAAAGACTCTGAACCCCGAGTTGCTCCCAGTGGCAAGTTAGCGCCTTGCATGGCTACCATTGGTGTGTGTCGGTGTGTGTGTGTGTGAGAATGGCTAACTGAGAACCAGTGTGAAGCGCTTTGGAAAAAAAGTGCTATATAAGTGCAGACCATTTACCTCTACAACCCCGCCCACTAATCTCTGTACAACAGGACCTGGCCCCACCCACTAATCTCTACAACACTACCTGGCCCTGCCCACTAATCTAAAACACGACCTGGCCCCGCCTCCTCATCTCTCTACAACACTACTTGGCCACACCCGCTAAACTTATGTGTAAACTGTTCATTTTCATTAACAGGTTGCAGGTTTATTTACAGGTGGATGTGGTGATGTCTCCACTCCAGAATCACACTCAGGATATAAAGCATTATTATTGGCTGTGTGCACAAACTCTGATTACATCACTACAATATTAACTGAAGAAACACATGAAGTCCATGTCAGGTTTTAAACACACAGAAATGTCTTAATGTGAATAAAGCAGTGCTGATTTATTTTCATTTTAAAACTAGCTGAGTATAAGAACACATGATACACATGAAATAAAAGTCAGACCTTTAACATGTCAGTGATTTAGTGATAATTATCACACGCTTTTATTCCTCACGTCAGAAATGTGATTTTCTCATCAGAGCAGCAGCACGAGACAGAATGCTGGAGGCTACAGTGGTATTTAGTGTTTAGGATTTTAGTGATGAGTGATTAATGTGAGAGTGGTGTTGAGTATGGTACCGCACACGCTCGGAACAGTTGAACCTGTGTTTAAAGTGTCTGAACCTCTGCTGGTTCTGTCCCAATTCACCACTGTGCACTTCAGCTGTAACACACACACACACACACACACAGAGTTCCTCCAGCTTCCTCACGGTGTCCTTTTGGATTCAGTAAAGTCCAGGACATCACCGCCTGGGTTTATTGTTGCCATGGCGACCTTGTGAACTCTTACACGTAGGCATTTCGGCCATAGTTATTGGGCTGCTGAGACATGATGGAGGTCGTATACACCGTCCCTCTGCGTTGAGATTGGTACGGATATGACCTGTAAACACACACACGAACACAATGTTCATAACATTATTACTCTGTGTGTGTGTGTGTGTGTGTGTGTGTGTGTGAGATAAACTCACATTTTCTCTTTTTTGTTGTTGTTTCCACATGCACACAGTAAGCAGCAGCCACCAATCAGAGCGAGTGTCGCTGAACACCAGCCGATATACAAACCCTCTCCTATCTCAAACCTGCAACACACACACACACACATATACATACAGATTCTCTGATGTGTATAAACAGGTCACACACTTTACTAACACACTTACTTTGTTCCGGGATAAAGCGGGTCAAAGAACTCCTGTGTGATGTTGAAGGCGTACCACGACACGGCGATCATCGTACTCAAACCTACAACAACACAACAACACAATGTTGCACACTACACCACAGAGCTGGTGAGTTCTGGATTGTGATTGGTCAGAAGGTGTTGATTAATTCTCTATAACAGCAGCTCTAACAGTAGTGCAGCTTCACATCACAGATAATGCGTTTGTTCTAATACGTTATCGTTTCTATAGTAACAGCACATTCACAGGGACGTGTACTGTTTTCTGTAGGGAGAAGTTTACTTAACATTTATGGAAGGAGTCTCCAGTGTCAGCTCTTTGTAACAGTCAGAGGTAAAGCTGTAGAGTTTAAGTTCTCTGACATCTTCAGGACAGAGGAGTTTACTGTTTTATATCACGTGTTTATTCGTCACGAGCTGCTAAAGGACAAAAAGCTCGGAGAACCTTCAATGGTGCAGCAGCGACAGTGTGTTTGGTGACAGTGTGTTTGGTGTCCGAGGGCAGCAGTGACGGTGTGTTTGGTGACGGTGTGTTTAGTGTCCGAGGGCAACAGTGATGGTGTGTTTGGTGTCCGAGGGTAGCAGTGACGGTGTGTTTGGTGTCCGAGGGCAGCAGTGACGGTGTGTTTGGTGACGGTGTGTTTGGTGTCCGAGGGCAGCAGTGACGGTGTGTTTGGTGACGGTGTGTTTGATGACAGTGTGTTTGGTGTCCGAGGGCAGCAGTGACGGTGTGTTTGGTGTCCGAGGGCAGCGGTGACGGTGTGTTTGGTGACGGTGTGTTTGGTGTCCGAGGGCAGCAGTGACGGTGTGTTTGGTGTCCGAGGGCAGCGGTGACGGTGTGTTTGGTGTCCGAGGGCAGCAGTGACGGTGTGTTTGATGACGGTGTGTTTGGTGTCCGAGGGTAGCAGTGACATTGTGTTTGGTGTCCGAGGGCAGCAGTGACGGTGTGTTTGATGACGGTGTGTTTGGTGTCCGAGGGTAGCAGTGATGGTGTGTTTGATGACGGTGTGTTTGCTGTCCGAGGGTAGCAGTGACGGTGTGTTTGGTGACGGTGTGTTTGGTGTCCGAGGGCAGCGGTGACGGTGTGTTTTTTCTGCCTGACCACTCGTCAACAGTTGTCTAGTTTTATTCATAGGAACCCTTCTTCTATCCGTGACTTAATACTGAAATCCAGTTCTTCATCTTGCCGACTTGATCCTGCTCCAACATTTCTCCTCTAATGCTGTCATTCTGTCCTTTCTGCACCTATTTCACTTCATAACAGGGATGTGCAGAGAGTTCTTCAGGGGCAGGGGCTCAAATGTAAAAAAGTGCTATATCACCAAAAAGCTAATTTTACTACTTTACTAATTTAACTATTTTACTAACTTTAATTTAACTCCATATTCTTATCACTCTGATAGACATTGTAAACAGACATTTATAGAAATAATTACAACAAAACGGCAACTTTTATTGGAGAGATGAATCCATCATCTTTAGAAGAAAATTTAAACATAATGAAATAAAACATAAAACTACAGTTATTTCCATCCACAAATGTAGTGACATGCCCACTGTACATCACTTACTGTAAAATAGTAAAACTATACATTTCACAATTAAATGTACATTTGGCAGCAGCACTTTATTTCCATAAAACCGCAGCACCACTTGCTGAACTGGATTTTTACATGTATCATTTGCCTATTTGTCATCTTTGCCTTCTAAATTTCATTTTAAAAAGATAAATTGAGATTTTAATGATGTTATATCACAAGTTTTTCATATCAGTTAGGCTACAACGGTGTATGTCCAAACAGAACACTGTGTAACACCGACTATCACTCTCTGTAAATATATGATGCTTTTCTTGTAAATATCTGTCTCATATGATCTCATCTTTCTTCACCCATGTGGAAGCTTCCCTTTCTCTCCCTCCTTCTTCAGTTTATCTTTAATTCTCTGCCCTCTGTCTGTTTGGCATCGTGTCTTTACTGACTATATAACATACATATATATAACAAGGTCACTCGCATGTCTGGAAGTTTAATGAACTTGAGTAGTTAGTACTTACCTTCACATTCCCTCTCAGTCAGTTAGAAAACTAGCGGCGATAAGTTTATAAAATACTGATAATATTATGAAAGGTTAGTAGAAGAGTTAGTGGTCTCAGTATACCTGTCTGCATGTTGAAGTGAGACACACCACGATTGCATCCATGAGAACGAGACTATCTGACTACAGACTCGAGTCGGACAAATAAATAGGAATATTCTCAGATTTTCATATGATTAATTTGCTACTGTTTTGTGCATGCTCTCCTGTTAATTTGCATTCTTTTTACATAATATACTTGTTTATTAATTAATATTGAGAGGGGCACTTTTAAATCATTTAGGGCAGGGGTTCGAGCCCCTAGAGCGCCCCCCCTTCTGCACATCCCTGCTTCATAAACAGATCTTCAGCTTCTGCTTCTCTCCCTTTACCACTTAAAGAGAGAGTGATTTACTCTCTCCCGTCTCTCGGATACCGGTGTCACGGGTGCTGCTCTTTCCTGTCTCACTTCTTATCTCACAGATAGACAGTTCTACATTTCTAAGCAGGATTATCAGTTGACTACTGTATCTCTAAAATGAGGTGTCCCTCAGGGATCGGTTCCTGGACCTCTTTATATATTCATTATATATACACTGCCTTCGGGTCAACGGGTTCACCCCCACGGTGTCAGTCACCGCTGTTATACTGATGACCTTCAACGCTATACAGCTTGTAGATCTTCTCCCGCTCTCCACACCTGTCCACTATCAGTGTATGTCAATGAAATAAAACTGAGATCATTATTACCAGAACACCAACTCTTACTACAAATATTCTCTATGACCTTACTTGTGACATTGCTAGCACTCTCATTAAACCATCCAGCACGGTCAAATATTCATGCATCATCTCTGATCCCTCCATCACCTTTGAATCTCACATAAACTCTGTTTCTAAAACTTGATTCCTTCTCCTGCGACGCGTTCCTCGCTTCCGTCTCTTCATTAGCATTGCAACGCTCTCCTCATGGGTTTATCTGCTAATTCTACTGCTAGGTCGAAATATATTCAAAACTCTGCCGTTAGATTTCTCACACATACCAAGCGCTCAGCTCACGTTACTCCAATCCTGTCTGAACCGCACCGGTTTCATTTCACATTAAATATCAAATAATCCTTCTCACATTTAAATCACTTCACAGTTTGACACCCTGCGATCTCCCCTACAACCCGCCCGCTCTCTCAGGTCCTCTGGGCTCGGACTCCTCTCTGTCTCTACATCTCATCTCTCCACTGTGGGTGGCAGGCCTTTCAGTGTAGTAGCAGCAACATCTGGATTTCTCTCCCTCTGAATCTTCTCATCATCATATCCATCTCCGAATTAAACGTCAACTTAAATCCTAAATTTTTGTCCATGATTGTTTATTGTTTATGTATTATTGTATCGTATTAATATTGTAACGTGTCCTTGTGCTCTGGAAAGGTGCTATATATTATTATTATTATTATTATTATTGTTGTTATTATTATTATTATTATTATTATTATTATTATTATTATGATGATGATGATGATGATGATGATCTCAGCTGTACATTACAGAGACTCAGACTCAGGATCACAGGTTCCTTCAGGAATCTGTTGACTGTATCTGACCAGTGTTTCCTGTGTCTCTCCTCAGACTGGAACCTGAAGCCCTGGACACTCCATCACCTCCACATCATGTTGATGGGTGTCCTACCTGTGCTGTAAGAAGAGGCCAGTGTGTGCATCTGGTTGACTGGCAGTGATCTGCTGCAGAGGAAACACTGGACCTCCTAAAACCCAGCTCAGAACCGAACCGTCAGGTCACTACAGGAACTCACCTGAGCACTGATATCACTATAAACAGTAGTGTGTTAAGTGTATGTGTTAGGTACATATGTTGCTGCACCGGGATCGGAGAGGCGTCGTTTAAAAAGGCGGAAGAATGAGATGTCGGTGGGAATGCGGATGTGTGGTTTATCTGTGATTGTGTGCATACTACTGAGTAGCGAATATTTTTCCCGGTGTTTGAGTGAAATCGCTTGCTTGTTGTATGGTGTGTGAGTGAAAGAAGTGAGTGGTAGAATCTTGTGTTGTCCCATTCCCCGGTTTTGTTTTGTGTTGTGGCTGAGTGTACGCCTCTATTGTAAATATCTTCCATTGTAAATATTTATTTTCTACTAATCACGAAAGCGGTAGGGGTTGGGTGCCATTTATTTTTGGGTGTATCTTTTGTTCGCTGTTTTTGTCTCAGTTAGGGAGTCAGGTAAGACTCTGTATTTTCTTTTGAAATACCTTTTTTTGTTAGGTTATTTAAATTGATACGGGACAAGATAGGGACTGTTCTGTTTATTATTTTGGCCTTTCCCAGCCCTGAAGAGATTTGCTTTCTTACTGATTGTTTGTTTTGGATTGTTTCTTTCTTCTTTTCTTGTAGTCATTAAATTCGTAAGATTTCAAAGATTTTGAAAGACGTGTGTTACCTCATTATTATTTTTGTTTATAATTTATTTTATGTTACACCTCGACCCTAGACCGGGGTCGTAACAGTGTGTGTTAAATGTATGTGTTAAGTGTATGTGTTCAGTACCCTGCAGGATGAAGAACACTCCCCCGAGGACAGCAATTCGTCCCTTCACTATGTAGTTCTCTCCTCCGATTTTGGAACACTGCATGCCGACCAGCGTGAAGATGAGACCGAACGTCCCCAACACGATGGAGGCGATCATAAGTGCACGGCACGCCTGGACAAAACCTGAACACACACACACACACACACACACACACACACACACACACACACACACACACACACTGCAGTGACTCTCTCTTCATGTCTGAGATGAATGTCTGAATGTATTTATTTCTGTAAGGAATAACACATGGGCTGTTACAGGAATATAATCCACACCGGGATTAGAACACAGTTCCCCCTGAAGTCTTATTCTGTTTATGCCACAGATATATAATATTTTATGGCTTTTTAATGTTTTATAGTTAGAGTTAATGTGTAACTTCCAAGAGAGAAGTTATTCCCTGTTCTCACATACGTTATAGCTGCAATTAACAGCCGTTCCCTCACCAGCCTCTCTCTCTCTCTGTCTCTCTCTGTCTCTCTCTCTCTCTCTGTCTCTCTCTTTGTCTCTCTCTGTCTCTCTCTGTCTCTGTCTCTCTCTGTCTCTCTCTCTCTCTGTCTCTCGCTCTCTCTGTGTCTCTCTCTCTCTCTGTCTGTCTCTCTCTTTGTCTCTCTCTCTCTCTGTCTCTCTCTTTGTCTCTCTCTCTCTCTCTCTCTGTCTGTCTCTCTCTTTGTCTCTCTCTGTCTCTCTCTCTCTCTAGTCTCTCTCTGTCTCTCTCTCTCTGTGTGTCTCTCTCTCTCTCTTTCTCTCTCTCTCTCTCTCTCGCTCTCTCTCTCTCTATCTGTCTCTCTCTCTCTCTCAAAAACACAACCTGTCATTTTACAGAGAAACCGGAAAGTATAGACTGTCCTCTGTCTATATGCACTCACTGTCCACTTTAATAGGAACACCTCCGCACCTGCTCATTCATGCGGTTATCTAATCAGCCAGTCACATGGCAGCAGCACAATACACAACATCATGCAGATGCAGGTCAAGAGCTTCAGTTAATGTTTACATCAAACATCAGAATGAAGAAAAACTCTTGTCTCTAAAGTGTGACTTTAACCGTGACATGGTTGTTGGTGCCAGATGGGATGCTTTGAGTATTTCAGAAAATGAAAAGTTCTCCTGGGATTTTCACACACAGCTGTCTCTAAAGTTTACACATTGTGCTGCTGCCACATGATTGGCTGATTAGATAGTTGAGCAGGTGAACAGTGAGTATAGGTAGTACTGTAATTATTAATGGAGATAATTAATGCTATGTTATACCTAACTGTAGGTCTAACCTTAACCGCAGGAAACAAGAGGAAACTTCTCAGCACTTTTCATTTTTTCAATAAAAGCAGTTTGATTTAAAAAAAAAAAAAAAAAAAATTCCTTGTGAGGACCAACCAAATGTCCCCAAACTGTCAGATATTCCCATCCTTGTGGTGACATTTGCTCCTCATCAACATGTAAGAACATATACACTACCGGTCAAAAGTTTACACACACTCATTCTTTATTTATTTTTTATTTTTTCTCCACATTTTAGAATAATAATAAAGTCATTAAAACTCAGGAGTAAAACAAATGGAACTATGGGAATTATGTTGTGATA
>JANDJT010000188.1:144840-155372 GCA_024331685.1 Stegophilus panzeri | reverse complement strand
GAGAAAGAAAAGATGAGAGATAAAGAGAGTAAAAGAGCAAATAAATGACAATTAGTTCTTTGTGTGTGTGTGTGTGTGTGTATATATATGTGTGTGTGTGCGTGTATATATATATATGTGTGTGTGTGTGTTTGTAAACATATTTGCATGTGTGAGACTCACGCTGCATGCTGAGCAGGTGCTGTCCCGTGTGGACGGCCATGTTGGACTGATATGTAGCTGAAGTCAGTGTCGTCATGTCACTGTAAACACACACATGCACACACTCCATTCTATCAGATGATGAGTTACACATAATGATTAATATAATTACTGAACCTATTGTACATGTATAACATGTTTATAAAATGCTCCTGTGTGTCTCCTGATTGGCTCAGTCTAGTGTTAATCTGGAAATTAACATGTATAGTGTGTGTGTGTGTGTGTGTGTGTGTACCTCTGCTCTTTTCTCCGGCGTTTCTCCTCCTCATGCAGAACCTTTTTCAGTTGCAGAAACAGCTGGTGTTTCTCCTCCTGCAGACCCTGAAGCTTCTCCCCCATCTTCATAATCTAATAGACAGAGAGAGAGAGAGAGAACAGACAGAGAGGGAGAGATGTGTTGGAGAAGAGGGTGTCTTGGTGGAGAGGGTGTGTCAGTGGAAGGTGTCAGTGGAGGAGGGGGCGTGGAGTGTGGTTATTCATGTGTCACTCACCTGCTCTTTGGTTTCCTCTAAAGACATCCTCTCCTCCATCTCCTTCTTCCTCTTCCTCTCCTCCTCCTCCTTCAGCTTCTGCTCCATCATTTTATCCACCTCTTCTTCCTCTACACACACACACACACACACACACACACAATGTTATCCTACCTTCATCCTCACACAGCCTTTACTCATCACCCTCACTGAGAGCACTGACTGGCTACCGTGTAATCACCTGACCACCTGTATATGTGTGTGTGTGTGGACTCACCCTGTCTCTTCCTCTCTCTCTCCCTCATGATGTGTTTGTGCAGGGCTCGTGCCATGGCGTTGGACAGCTTGGGCCTCTCCAGCAGGGCAGGCATGATGGGGGGAATCGGCCGGGCCAGCTGAGAGAGAGAGAGAGAGAGAGATAACCATATAGACAGACTGACAGACAATCAGGTAGACAGATATTTACTGTGTACCCCATACAGCACATTCAGCAGATCAGAGCGTCGCTTTATGATGATGTCATGATCATGTTCATTATATTAATGGCTACCCTTTTAGCCGTCTTCATAAACACATATATTAGCCATAATGCTACATAGTGCTGACTCGGCGAGTGACGACTGTTCCACTTTTTATATCCAAAACATCCGCTTTACACCAAAATAAGTTTTTATTTCCTACTTCACTGAATAACTCTCTAACTCACACGCAACTGTTTAGCTTAGCATAGCTCACTAATCTAACCACCACAGACTAATCTAAATATCCCAGAATAATCTAATCTAATCAGACCGTCTGTTAGAGGTAAATAAACAGGATTTGGGTTAAACTGAAGGAATTATACGGAATCAGGTATTTATTAGCATACCGTCAGTAACTGGAGTTATCGCGCTAAATACTCAAACTGCAAACCTGATTTTAATTAATTTACTAAAATATGAGCAGATAAAGTAGAGAAAGAATATTTATGCAGAATTAATCAGAGGTAAAAGAGCAGAATTCGGGTTTTTTGTTCCGTTAGTTATTTCTCCTCACGCGCCACTCGGGCATGAAGCTAAAGCCGCCGCTCGGATAAAAATCATCACCGCGGGGATGAGAAATTTCTCTGAGTCGCACTTTTTCTCCGGGGAACGCGGTGTCTGATCTGAAGCGGACTGTCGCTGAGAATCCAACACTTTAAACACCAGACATTCAGCGAGCTTCTCTCCGGCTCTGACACATTAGCCAAAACAAAAATGGCAAAGAATTCAGGTGACGCACTTCCGGTAAAGACGCGCCCCCACGGCGTAACGGCCACGCGCGTCAAAGCAGTAAAAACCATTAACTTTTTTTTTTTTTTTTTTTTTTTTTTAAACCTTAAAATAATCAAAACCTTAATCAAATAATAATCAAAACCTTAAAATAATCGGGGTTGAATATTTAATTAATGTTTTTGAAAAGCACAAGAGAAACATATCCACATCTTCATTTTCATCGAAAACACAAATATCTATGAATATGCTAATTAGGTCACGCCCACGCGCCCTCCTGCTAACGCTAGCACGCTAATTGGTCGATTAGCTAACTGCTAGTAAACTAGCGCATATTAGTCAGACGAATCACGTTTAGTTTTACATACATACATTTTCTCCGTTTTTTATTTATTTTTTGTTTAATTAACAGCAAACAACAAACCAGTCACGATATTATTCCACATCCATTCACCGCCAGCATTAGCTGAGAGTTCGCTAGCTCAACTAAAAGCTTCCGGGTTTCACGTCATCCTGTAAACTCGGGCTGTGATTGGTCCAAAGCTGAAGCGACGATTTCGTGACATCACGCGCTGAGCTCATAAGCAGCCCCGCCCAGAACATCTGCTTTATACAGAAGTGCTAAGAAAATCTGATATTAAATAGAAAATTATGAATTTAACAAAAAATGTCTATATAAATTTAATCCCAACATCTATAGAATCAGAATCAGCGTGCAAGAAGAATTTAAAGATTTAAACAACAACCTGTAGAGTTCAGGAGGAGTTTAAATAACACACTGAGATGTAATCCTTAAACAGCTGGAATTGGTTTGTACAGAGGTTAAATTCTAACACTAATCAACAACACTGATGTCCTGCAGTGTTCACTAATAATTCTACACATAATACATCTTCATTTTAGTGTACACTTCATACACCAGACTAGTGCATGTTATCTGAGCCGACGTTATTAACACGTTATAATCACTCGATCAGATCTTAATCAGAGGTGAAGAGGTGTTTAAGAGCACAGTGAGTCAGTGCTCATCAGCGTCAAACAGTCAACATTTTAGACAAAAGAATAATCACAGACAGATTTTTTTCCCACTGTGTTTATAGTGACGGCATTCAGAAACACAGACACCCAAAAAGGGCAAAACAAAACCACCACCTCTTTTCACAAAATCAACAGTGACTCTAATGACGTGGTCTACATCACATTACACATTAGCCACAATCACACGGCTATAAAAATAATAAAATGCAAAAAAAAAAAAAGCGCAATGTACTGCAAAAAGTCAAAGCAGAAAATAAATAAAAATCATCAAATCAGTATCAGCAATGGTACATGCACGAGAAGAGCCGTAAAAACAAACACACGGCACTGAAGGAAAGTAAAGAGAGAGAGAGAGAGAGAGAGAGAGAGAGAGAGAGAGAGAGAGAGAGTGTGTGAGTGAGTGAGAGTATGTGTGTGTGTGTGTGTGTGTGTGTGTAAGCGGGATGTTTCAGGCAGGCCAGAATCATGAATAATGTACAAACACTGCAGAAGTGAGAGCAGGATGTGAAAGTGCCTGGGACACTCAGCTGGACTACTGTATATTTATTATTCAGTTTAACAGTGAGGATTGGGACGAGAACCGAACGCTACACGTCCTCTCCGTACACACTCTCATCACTGTAGGCGATGTACAGGAAAAAATCTTCCTCATGATGCTCCTATCACACACACACACACACACACACACACAGGTATAACACACAGATGTAATTGTCAGTCTCCAGAGGGTGTGAAAGAGTTTGGAGGCTGTTATAAAGTTAAACTGGACATTAGAGTATATTTAAATCACATTTCATCATTTTAAAATGAAAATTTTATTTATTTATTTATTTTTACACATTCATATATTTGTGTACGTATGCTTATTTTTGTACATCTAGTTTCTTAATTTTTTACTTTATTTTTATTATTCAGCATTACTTATGGTTTATTATTTACTACAGTATCGTACATCACTGTGAGTACGTCACCTGTATGACAAGTGATACATAACATTTATTATTCAGAGTACACACTTCTGTACTTACACATATACTTATACTTTACTATTTTAACACTAACACCTAGGTGTGTGTGTGTGTAATGGTGTGGGAGTATGGGTGTGTGTGTGTAGGTGCGAGTGTGTATAGATGTGTGTGTGTGTGAGTGCACGTGTAGGGTGTGTGTGTGTGCGCGCGCGGGCAGGCGAGTGTGTATAGATGTGTGTGTGCGCGCGCGCGTATAGATGTGTGTGCGCGGGCACGCGAGTGTGTATAGATGTCTGTGTAGGAGTATGGATGTGTGTGTACCTGATAGAGCAGGCCCATGGTAGCGGATGTGGGAGGAATGACGTTGTTGACGAAGAAGAAGAGCGCGTCTTCAGCTCTCAGGTGAATCCTTTTCCGGATCAGGAAGTAAAACTGACCCACTGTAATAACACACAGGATTAAAAACGTGTGTTTAACGTTAACGTGGTGTTTGTTTTTCACACTGATCTCAGAAACCCCGTTTACACGCAACACAATAATCTGATCATCACACTGCCCCAGCCATCAGTCCGATCTCACATCACACCGAGTCTCTCAGCATCAACCAGAATCTGCTTTTATCCCTCATCTCCATCTGATTCCTACAACATTCTGACAGGGTTTTAGAAACGTACATCAATACAGTGAGGGACCAAACACCCTGCTGTGTGTGTGTGTGTGTGTGTGTGTGTCTCATTTCTGTAATCACACCTCGTCAACTCCCCTGAGGACGTGGAGAATAAGTGCAGAAAGGTCGAGGTCTAATAAGGTCAGAGTTAACATAAAGGGCCTTTATTACACAACCTACTCCTTTACACCAACTTACAAAAACACACACCTTTCATCTACTCCCGATTTATTCATGACCCAGAATTACACCGGCTCTGTGATTGGACGAGTGAGCTAGACCTGCTCTGTGATTGGACGAGTGAGCTAGACCTGCTCTGTGATTGGACGAGTGAGCTAGACCTGCTCTGTGATTGGACGAGTGAGCTAGACCTGCTCTGTGAGTGGATGTGTCTGCACGCACTCATTAATTATTCTCCGCTTTCTGGGGCTCCTGTTGCTATGATAACTAGCCAGATGGTGCTCAACGCATGCGCACTAACTCAGGGTCAGAATGAAGAATCTAATGTAAATAAATCAGACTGAGTTTAGGTTTGTTTTGTTTTTTTTCCCTCGTCACCTGTCAGGTCGGAGGGAACCAGGTACTTCTTCTTGTCCAGGTCTCCTATCCGGGCTTTGGGAGCTTTCTCAACAATCACCTGAGGGGAAAACACACAGGAAGAGAGTGAGAGTGGGTCAGAGAAACGGAGGAAAAAAACGGAAATAAGCCGTAATGTGGAGGAAATGAGTCAGTTTTCTTTATAGACTTCTCACCCACACAGGTGAACAAAAAGGGTTTTTTCCTCCTTTGACTGAAGATTTTGCTTTAAGAAATAACACCTCATATCATGACTGTACTCTAGTACATGAAAGTTAGTCTAAAATCTATAATTTATTTCAATTTTAAACCTTATTTGTCTTTTATTTACAACTCGGTTCAAATTAAAGCGGCAGTAAGGCGCGGCTAAGCTGCTAGCTACTGTATGTTTAGCTGAAATCATAACCAAAAAATTATCAACGACATCAATGACAATCCACAGATTACACCAGACCTGAAGCGTTTAGAAAGGAAATGTTAATGTCGATTAATTTGATGAGGTTTAGACGCTGATTTCGCTTTGTCATTGTCACACAGCTAAGCTAAGCTAAGCTAAACTAAGAGGTTGTTATTGTCAGGCACTTACAGGCACTCTGTCCGGGTATTTCTTCCTGATCTTCTCTCCCTCAGACCGTCTCTTCTCAAACGAATGCTCTTCTTTATACACGAACTTCATGTTGGAAAAGATTGTGGGAGATTTTAATCTCCGACAAAGAAATAAATCGGCTCGGTGGTGTTTCTGCTCGCTGAAATGGGGGATGTTTACAAACTGACTGCGGCGAACGCGGAAGGATATCCAATAACACGGGGTCTGGGGGTGGGGCTACGTACGTGCGTGAGTCTGACGCAATGACGTACAATATTGATTTTGGCTGACTGAGGACATATAACCAACTTTAATTAAAAAAAAAACCTAAATAAACACCCACATGATAAAGGCAGGAACTGATGAGGTTTAAAAGTTGAAGAGAAGAAAACATTTTAAGGTGGAAATGAAATAAACATGAATCACGTGATACTTCGGTTCACATACAGAACATCATTTATCTCTCCATCATCACACCATCACAATAAACCACGCTGCCAAGAGTTTTATTGGAAATAACGCACAGACCTGAGGACGTGTGCGCTCTCTCTCTCACTCACACACACACACACCTTACGCTTTTCTATTGTTCAAACAGGCAGAGAGCAGGTCAAGTATGGTATACATGAACGAGAGAGAGAGAGAGAGAGAGAGGGGATGGTGCATGAGGGAAAAAAAAACAATACGCAGAATGACAGGGAGTTTACTTTCCTCACCAAGTCGATCATATCAGTCCATGGTACAAAAAACAAAACAAAACAGAAGATAAGTGCAGGTTGTGTGTTTTAGACTCCACACGAAATCCCAATACTTCCAGTTATAAACGTGTCCCGTGTCCCTGCCGCTCCGTCTCTGTGATGCACCTCCGTGTCTTAGAGGAGGAAGTGAAAATTAAATAAGAAATAAACATCTTCAGTGTAATGTCTGGGACTGGATCCGATTCCGGTTCCGCACACAGGCCAGGAGAAGTTGTGTATATGAAGTGAATATACTGCTGCTGCTGTGTGAGAGCGTCTCAGAGTCTCATCACAGCTCAATACTCATCACTCCATACTGACACCCAGACGAGGAGAAACGGGGGAAAGCAGGGAAAAACACAGAGTGTGAGATTGGCCTTCCTTTAACGATGCGCCCAACTTCCTGAATACTGAGTCTCTGTACTTCCCGCTACAGAACTAAACTCCTATAATCCCAACCGTGCTCACTACAGAGTGCACACTGAGTACAGGGGGTTTAGTGTTCTGTCGTGCACTGATGATATCCCACAATGCACCACTGTAGTGTCCAAACATCAGCTGGTACAGAATACCCATAATGCACTGCTGCATCTGTTGGGAACGGGATGTAGCGCAATGTTTCAGACACTTTATAGAAAGAAAAACAATCCACTAATAGGAGAGGGAGAGAGAGAGAAAGAGAAAGAAGAAGAAAAGGGCAAATAGTGAGGAAGGGGAGAAAAAGAAGAGAGGAAGAGGAATAACTGACTGGCTGTGTCCAATTTATCCAATAATTTACTCTTCATAAAGGAGAACAATGTCAGGAAACTAAAGGAGAAGTGTAAAAATCCCTCCATCCGTCAGACCCACTCAGCTGTAGGCAGGATCCATACGAGACAAAGATAATGAGGAGAGAGTGAGACGCCTGTCTCTCTGCTCCAGTTCAGACTGTGTGTGTGTGTGTGTGTGCGTCTCCTCCTTCTGTCTCTCTCTCCACTCTGAATGTTGGAGTTCGATGACATCACAGGTCACCTGACAGAGACGGATAGTTCCAGCAGTGGAGAGTTTCACAGAGGAGGTTAAAACATCACCAGAGACGATGCTGATGAAGATTACGGCTGAGAACCGAGCGAACATCAGAGGTAAACCTACACACACACACACACACACACACACAAAGAGAGAGAGATGATCATTAATGATCAGTGCATTAGTGACTGGATGTGTTTGAGGAGTGATGCATGATGGGATACGGTACCTCAGTGCGTCCAGCATGGGCAGCAGGTTCAGCAGCGCCGTGTCACTCGGGTCACTAAACCACGACTTTATAGGTATTGCATTATCTGTAGAGCGAAAACACACACACACACAGCATCTACACAGTGAGTATATCAAAGGGAAAGATTAAAGTGTTTGAGATCCTGATATGATTTATTACACATCAAGATAAATCAGTGATTCATAAATAAATAAATAAACAAACAAACAAACAGTCGGGGGGGGCAGAAAAAGGGAGAGAGAGAGAGAAAGACAGAAAGAGAGAGCAAGAGCAAGAAAGACAGAGAGAGACAGAAAGAGAGAGAGCGAGAGACCCTTCAGTAACAGTACAGCTCTCCTGAAACTGATTCTCTCATTTAGCTTCTCCATCTCTTAACCACGGTTCTCTTTTTTTACCTTTTATTTTATTTATTATTTTTTTTATTTTTCTCTTTTACTTTTGTATACGTGCCCATATATGTTAATTTTATTAATTTGATTATTTTTAAATGTGTTAAAATATACTAAATGCGTATTAATATGAATTGGCAACATTGTGGTATAACAGTCATGCCAATAAAGCTCATCTGAATTAGAATTTAAAAGAGAGAGAGAGAGACATGCTGAAAAGGGATGAAAGTTTATATTACTGTATATAATTATCTTTTCGGTGTGTGTGCGTGTGTGTGTGTGTGTGTGTGTGTGTGTGTGTGTGTGTGTGTGTACCTGGATGACTGCGATATGCTCCAGGTGAGTTATCCAGGATCACTATACTGGACAGATCATTGTGCACTACTGACAGATCCTTTATATAACTGCCCAGATCCAGCGTACAGTGCTGCAGGGAGACACACACACACACACACACACACACATCGCTCTCAACAACTGTAATTGTGTTATATTTCTCCAACAAGATCTCGGTCACTGTTCTGGGACTCTGTGTGTAAGAGTTTGCATCCCTTTAGGAAAAAATAGAGACATTTCTATCAGTATTAAAGGTGAAAGTGTCAGTTTTTTAATTCCTTACCTGTACAAATCTCCTGCAGGACGTATACACCATGATTTATACAAACAAACAATAACACACAATGCATGGAGTAGTGAAAAGTGGCTGAGACACTCGGATAGAGACCTCGTCTAAAAGACTGATCTTACCTGACATAAAGAACTGCCTTCGTTTGATCCTATACCCTGACACTGCATTTTATATTTTATGGAATTAAATGAATTATAAAAGAGAAATACAGGTTCCACCTCCTCTTTCAAACTCCATGCACACCTCTGACCCTGCGTGTTGGTGTGTAACTGTGTTGTGTGTAGATAAAATATCAAATATTATATAAACATCTGACCAATCAGTGAAGCTCAGTACAATAAGCCCCACCCCTAACAGTCTGTGCTGCCCATGTGGTGTTAGTGTGCTCTGTGTGTGTGTCTGTGTGTGTTTACCTGTCTGTAGTATCTGCGCTTGAGGATTCCTCTGTTGTTGTCGAGTTTGTCTGCTACAGCAGAGCCGTAAATCTCCATACTGGCTGTGAACACCACCAACTCGTACCACTGACTCACCTACACACACACACACACACACACACACACACACCCAGGAAATGAAGTGTGACAGTGAGACAGTGCACAGTGAGACAGAAGAGTGAGACAGAAGAGTGAGAGCAGGTGATTGTTGTGGGTGTTACAGCTACTCAAAAGCATCCCAATAACACCTTCAACTTCACTCCCACTCCCTCTCTCTCTCTCTCTCTCCCCGTCTCTCTCCCTCGCTCTCCCTCTCTCCTGCACTCACACACACACAGCTGCTCAAACATTTTCTCTTAAAACTGTCTGTCTGTCCATCAGAACCTCAGCTGACAGATCTGTCTGTCTCTCTCTCTCTCTCTCTGTCCATCATCCTATCCGTCTGTCTGTATCAGTACCTCAGAGAGAGAGAGAGAGAGAGAGAGAGAGAGAGAGAGTGAGTCAGATAAAGTATTTAATTTTGCTTATACTTTATTATGTAATTTTTTTTACTCACCACTTCTAAGAAAAAGTCGACGTGTGGCCTTTTATGGACAAAAAACCTCACCGGGTGTTTATCTATGACCACCTACACACACACACACACACACACACACACACACACACACACACAGGAAAAAAATAAACATAAAAAATCAAATCACATGAATGTTCTCGCTCAGTGTTCTGCTGCTCTGAGTGAGAGATGAGGAGAAGCTGATCAGGGTCTCTGCACTGAGTTACAGTGTGGGGTTTATCCCTGAGTGCAGCAGCAGAGAGCTCCAACGCTCAACTCCATCTCCAACTCCATCTCCAACTCCATCTCCAACGCTCAGGTCCATCTCTTCATTCTCACACTGAGTACTGATTTCCCTGAGAGTGCTAGGGTCCATTACTCGCTCCTTTCTTGATGTCTGGTACGCAGCGAGACGCAGTCGTGTTCACTCTACAGATGTGACGTGGCGGTATGCCCCAGATCACTTTCATATGTGGGTGGAGTGATCACATCACAAAGCGTCTTTGGGAGACGCTGGACCCCGCCCACACCTGAACTTATCTCTAACCCCCTAACTATCCCATCACCCAGCACACAGGAAAATGCCAGGTGTGAACAGGACCTGTGTGATTACTATGTATGTATGTGTGTGTGTGTGTGTGTATGTATGTGTGTGTGTGTGTATGTGTGTGTATGTATGTATGTATGTGTATGTATGTACAGTATCTCACAAAAGTGAGTACACCCCTCACATTTGTGTAAATATGTGATTATATCTTTTCATGTGACAACACT
>JANDJT010000188.1:123517-128994 GCA_024331685.1 Stegophilus panzeri | reverse complement strand
AGAGAGTGTGAGAGAGAGAGAGTGTGAGAGACAGAGTGTGAGTGTGAGAGACAGAGTGTGTGTGTGAGAGAGAGAGAGTGTGAGAGAGAGAGAGTGTGAGAGACAGAGTGTGAGTGTGAGAGACAGAGTGTGTGTGTGAGAGAGAGAGATTGTGTGAGAGAGAGAGAGTGTGAGAGAGAGAGAGTGTGTGTGTGATGAATGAAACATTTAAAGAATATATTCAGATTACCGTTGGGACCACAGCATCTTCTTTCTTTCTGTTCGGGTTTTTTATTTGTTTTTGTTTGTTTGTTTGTTTGTTTGTTTGTTTGTTTGTTTGTTTGTTTGTTAAAGTGTTTGTGTGATTTGAGTACACACTCACTGTAAATTAAACTGTTTTATATCTTTTCAGATGTGTATGATGATGTAACATGATAATAAAGATATGAACAGCACAGCTTCACGCCGCTGTCTACTCACACAGACACACACAAGATCACATCCAACGTAAAGTGTACTGAACAGAGTGCAAAATTCAGTTATTTCATTCCCTATGTAGTACATGTTCATAAACACACACACACACACACACACATTGAAATAATGAGGAGGTGTCTTATTTATTGTCTTATAAGTGTGCACTATATACTAACCCTAGCTTATATAGAGAGAGTGTTTTGGGATAAAGACATAAAATCGTGACTTATTATAGTGATGAGTAAAACAAAAGTCTATTAGTCTATTTTAAATATATTTTTAATTGAATACTAAGATTAAACTCAGTAGTTTACCTCGGGTGCAGACAGCAGGGGGCGCTCTCACAACATTACTTCCTGTTTCTAACAGTACTGCAATATTTCTGTGAGATCAGCAGGGGGCGACACCACTGGCTGGAAAAGTGTTTTATTATCCTTAACACATCTTAAAGTATGTCTACACACTGTGACGTCACTCTGTTATTATCATTATTAATATTATTATTATTTCAACACGTCTCTCTGCCTCCCTGTTTCTGTCTTTCTGTGCTACCAGTGCAGGTGGTCTCTCCTCCTCCTCCTCCTCCTCCTCAGTGTGTGTGATTTCCATGACAACAGATCCTGAATGGCCTCCTTTAACACTCATTCACATAGCTGAAAAACTTTCACTCCTCCCCCCACTCTCTCTCTTTTGACATTTACCAAGCTGAACTCAGTTGTTGAGAGAGAGAGTGTGAGAGAGTGAAAGTGAGAGTGTAAGAGTGAGATGGAGAGTGTGAGATGAAGAGTAAGAGAGTGTGAGATGGAGAGTGAGAGAGTCAGATGGAGTGTGTGAGAGTGTGAGATGGAGTGTGAGTTGGAGAGTGAGAGATGGAATATTAGCGAGTGTGAGATGGAAAGTGTGAGATGGAATATGAGAGTGAGATGGAGAGACAGTGTGAGATGGAGAGTGAGATGGAGAGTGAGAGAGTGTGAGATGGAGAGTGAGAGAGTGTGAGATGGAGAGTGAGAGAGTGTGAGATGGAGAGTGTGAGAGTGTGAGATCGAGAGTGTGAGATGGAGAGTGAGATGCCTACAGGTGCAGTGTCTATTTTAGTGTTTGTCCTGTTAGTGTTGCTGTGGTGTTTTTGTGACACTGAAACACACTGTATACAGAGCACAAGTTTCTCCACCACGATGCTAATGTTACTGTTAGCACCAAGTTAACAGTAGCACTAACTTAAACACACTAACACTGACTCTAACACTCTCCCTCATGTTCCTGTAAAACACACACACTCACACTGTCACAGAGTCACATGACCAATCTGCAGTGTACAGCAAAAAAAAAAATTCACCTGTGTGTGTGTGTTATAACAAATGTGTGAAGTGACACTTATATAAACTAATGTGTGTGTGTTTAGGTGTGTATAATCACACCTGCATGAGTACGACACCAGGTGATACAGAATGTTGTGTAGAACAATAGCACCCTCCTTCTCACACACACACACACACACACACACACACACACAGTTAAGGTGTTGTGGTGTTTGAGGGATAAACACTGTCTCCTCGGGTCACACTGCAGTGAAAACACATTAATATTAAAGTTCAGTTTAAATGAAACTCCACTGAAGCTTCAGCTGATTATTAACACAAATTAATCAAAAGAATTCGAGGAAGGGAAATAAACACTATGACATCACACTTTACAACTGTAGTATGTATGAAGAAAGGACTAGTGTGTGTGTGTGTGCTGAGTTTGCAGGTGAAACCACCCCCTCTCTTTCTCTCTCTTTGTGCCTCTGTTCTTTAGAGATGTTAATCCGTTCGAGGAGAAGTTTCAAAACAACACACACACACACAAAGGCGCACAGCTTACACACACACACACACACACACACACAGGAGGTTGAGTTCTTGAGCTCGTGTGAAAGTGAAGAGGAGTTTCTTTATTCGGCTCTGAAATGCGCGCTAGAACTTTATTCATAACCGCACTACTTTTGTTTACTTGTTTACTGTTTATTTTTTGCACTTTAGGAATTTGTTGGTGGAGGAACTGAAAGCCTTTTGTAAGTGTAAACTCTTTATTTTAGCCGCTGGTGTTTGGGTTTGTTTGGTTGTTATTAGCAGTGTTTCGGTGATGAATATGTACAGCATGCTGGATCACGAACTGAAAAGCCCGCTTCAGCACGCGCCCGTCATGATGCCGCCGGTGAACGGAAGCGTGCACGTGAGCTCCACACCGGTGGCCCCGGGCACTCAGAAGAGCTCTGAGGCTCTGGATAAAGTGAAGCGACCCATGAACGCCTTCATGGTGTGGTCCCGCGGCCAGAGGCGCAAGATGGCGCAGGAGAACCCGAAGATGCACAACTCTGAGATCAGCAAGCGGCTCGGTGCGGAGTGGAAGCTGCTCGCGGACGCACAGAAACGGCCCTTCATCGACGAGGCCAAGCGGCTGCGCGCGCTGCACATGAAGGAGCATCCCGACTACAAATACAAACCGCGGCGCAAAACCAAACCCGCGACCAAGAAGGACTGTCCGGTGAGCGCGCTCCCGCTGAGCGCCGGGACCCTGAGCGGAAGTGCCCGCATGGAGGGTTACGGCTGGGGCGCAGCAGGAGGATACGGGAGCACGCAGGGGGACGCGCTCGGTTACACTCAGCAGATTCACCGGTACGACCTGTCGAGCTTCCAGTACCCGAGCGCGCACAGCTACATGAACAGCACGAGCGCGTACAGGTGAGTTCCGCACGCATGCAAAACGCGTGAAACACTCAGGTGCACGTGCACACATAACGTTCTGTAATAAATAATAATAATATATATATATATGCACATCTTACAGTGTTATTTATTTTTGTCGCAAATATTCAAATGTTTTAGTGATCGTGAGGTGCGTGCCTGCGACTGGGCCAACTTTCTGTGACGTCACGAGTTCTGACTACTTGGCCTGTCTGGAAATTCATTCTTTAAGATCTGATATAGAAATATTTCTATTTTTTTTTCTCCTTTTTTTAATGACCCCACAGTCACTTTCTCAAACATTCTGAGTTTTAAGGCTCCGTGTTCCGTCAAACGCCGGGTTTCGGAAAAATATCCGTCAACATCTAACATATGTTATTTTAAAAAATATAAAAACATCAACAAAATTCAGATTCCCTCAGTTTCTCACTTTAATCTGCTTAAACTGCGTAAAGTTTTGTAAAACACAAAACTCCACTGAAATTCTACACAGAGTGAGAGACAGAAACACGGCACCGGGAACTGGAGGTGAAGGAGAAGAAGAAGCAGAGGAATAATATCCATCTAATCACAGACAGGAAGTGAATCAGTCTAAAGCGAGCGTAATGGAGGAGCAGCAGCTCGTCTGTAGAGCAGTGAAGCAGAACTCCGTCATTTCTATCAACATTCACCCGCGTTAAATCCCTGAAGTGAGCAGTGGTGCTGTTTAATAGATATAAGTCACTTTTCTCTTCATTTTCTAGATGTTGTGTAATAGTGGTGCAGCCCACTCACTGCCCTGTTCAACTCCATGCAGTGATTATTATTATTATTATTGCACCTAGTGGCCAAACAAGGGAACTGCAACAAGCGCTAATTAGGAGCCCCCTGGGGCAGGAATCCCACTGCCCCATGCAGCAGTCAGGACAGTTCATTACAGGGGTAACAGATTGGACTAGTTTATAAACACTCTGCGGCTGCCAAGATCTCGTTTTATAGAAAATAATCCAAATTAAATCGAATAAATTTACACAAACAAAGGCAGAGTGTAAGTGCAGACGGTGTGTGTGTGTGTGTGTGATGTACAGAACTGTTTCAATTGTAAGATATATGTTAAAGTGTGGGAGAGGGAAAGGGGGTTGTGGGGTGTATAAAGTCTTATATAATACTTGTTTCCTACACTGATATGAAGGTTTGTGTAAAGCCACTCAGAGCGAGCTGCTACACCGCATGATGTTCAGGTGTGATAGCGTCTACACGACATTTAGTTTGAGGTTATTTTGTTATTAAGTTCATCCTACAACACCTAAATCTATGGTCACGAGCTGCTGCTGTTCAGGTCGTGTACATTAATATACGGAGGGACAAAAAGAAATAAAATCAGGAATGAATTAAATACATGAACTAAAGAACATTTTTTGCAATAATTTTATAATTTTATAATATCTTTTATATCTTCAGTGTGTCAGTAATCCTCTCTCTCTCTCTCTCTCTCTCTCTCTCTCTCCAGTCCGGTGCAGTACGGTACTCAGCAGTCCAGCCCGGTCATATCCATGGTCAAACCGGATCAGCTGTCTCCGTCCTCGAGTGGCGGCGGTCCGAGTCAGCCTCGCGCTCCATTACAGCCCGACCTGAGGGACATGATCAGCATGTACATCCCGAGCGGAAGCGGAGACGCCGGAGACACACAGAGGAACTACACCGCTAACCTGCAGCAGCATTATCTCACCAGCACCGCCTCACTCACACACATCTGAGTCTCCGCCTGGGTCATGTGACTCCATTAACAAAGAGCCATGAATGATGAGCTGAAGTGAGAGAGCGAGCCGTGTTTATAAGGAGAGAAACACAGAGAAACTGAGATCAGACCTCTGATATTCTCTGATATTCTCTCACACACATCTCTGAGTTCCATTAGCATTGTTCTGCTGTGAGGGCTAACAGCACTACACACACACACACACACACACTTTACTAGTCATATCACAGTTTAACTTCAGTCTGTAAGTACTGTGTTTGGGATGAAGCCTGGGACGTGCTTTTTGGTTAACCTGTTGCTTCATTTGCATATTATTTGCATATGGAATGACATCATGAGTTTGCAGTTTTAATATGATTTCATAAAATGGACCACACTCTCTCACTCTCTCTCACACACTCTCTCACTCTCTCTCACACACTCTCTCTCACACACTCTCTCTCTCTCACACTCTCTCTCACACACACTCTCTCTCTCTCTCTCTCTCTCTCTCACACACTCTCTCACACACACACTCTCTCACACACACACACACTCACACACACACTCACTCACAC
>JANDJT010000188.1:118517-121017 GCA_024331685.1 Stegophilus panzeri | reverse complement strand
AACCAAAAAAAAAAAACCACACACACACACACACACACACACACACACACACACACACAGTTAATCTGAGATCAGGGCTGTGACAATTAATACTGCAGATTATATACTAAAACTCAAGTGTGTGTATAGAGTATGCAGATAGAGAGTGTGTGTGTGTGTGTACCTTCTCCGTGTTTATCAGTGTACTGGAAGGCCTGCACCAGACGGAGTGTTTCGTCCACTGAGCGTCCTACAGGCAGGTCATTCATGGTGATCTGACGCAGTGTACCTTTATCATCAATGATGAACAAACCTCTACACACACAGACACACACACAGACACACACACAGACACACACACAGACACACACACAGACAGACAGTTACAGAAGTAGTTGGGGGAAAAAAAACCCAAGTACAATAGAGTGTACTGATTACAATAATACATACAGATCATTTAAACAATAGTTTTGTGTGTATGTGTGCGCGTGTGTCGCCCCCTGCTGGAGACACTGCATCACTACATCTCACTCATTAACACTCAATAACAGTGAGGCTGAGAACATGTCTGTGTGCATACTCAAGTTTATATATCGGGGTGTGTGTGTGTGTGTGTGTGTGTGTGTGTGTACACATGTATACACCTGAGTGTGTGTCCCTGGTCCTCCAGATAGACTCCATAGTCTTTAGCGATCTGGTGCGTGAGATCAGACAACAGGGGGATCTTCAACGGTCCGAGTCCTCCCTGTTTCCTGGGTGTGTTAATCCTGACACACACACACACACACACACACACACACACACACACAAACAGTGAATGACATCTGTTAGAAATATTCAGTGGTACATTAAACCCCCCTCTGCATTAACAGCCAGACACAAAGTTCAGCTCAGGTGAGAGCAGTGAGGGTACAGGGGGCATGGCTACACCATAGGGGGCGTGTCCTCACCAGGCCAGGTGTGTGAACTGTGAGTCGACTGAACAGGCCACGACGTCAGCGTTAATGGCGTGAAACTCGTGGACTCGGTCACTGAAGGCGATGATCTCAGTGGGACAGACGAACGTGCTGGACACACACACACACACACACACACAGTCATAAATATGTCTATTACAGTATATTGGAGTTGAAATGAAGTATAGTATGTGAGCTGCAGACTTTCAGCATCATCACACAGGATCCTGACTGAGATCCTCATCTCACACTGCGGGGGATAAGAGCGCTGGAGTCTCTCAGTGTCTCAGCGTAAACACAGCTGCAGCCTAAGGGGAAAAGCTGCTGCATTTCAGATAAGTGTGTGTGTGTGTGTGTGTGTGTGCGCGTACAGACCACTGCCAGGCATCATGCCTCCAATCACACAGTCTGAGAGAGAATCGCAGGACAGTTAACATCTGTAAATTTTTTAACTCACTGGTTAAATCAATGATCATGTGACAATTCTGATGAATTCTGATTGGTTGAATGTGTGTGTGTGTGTAATATATATATATATGAGAGAGACAAAAGTGTGTGAATAGTGTGTGTGTTGGGACAGATGTGTAAAGTGTATATATAAAGAGTGTGTGTGTGAGATGTTTAACAGTTTTTTCTCTCTCTCTCTCACTCTCTCTCTCACACACACACACAGTTTGATACATACAAGTCGAGAGGGTAGAAGAAGAACACCAGGTATCTGCCCATGTAGTCAGACAGTTTGAGTTCTTTAAACTCTCCGTTGATGACGGCGGTTCCCTCCCAGCTCGGGGCCGCTTTAGAGACTGAAAGATGGGAGAGAAAATAAATTAATTAATTTAAAAATAAATAAATAAATGATTTTTTAAAATTATTATTTATTTATTTATTTACTTATTATTATTTTTTAAAAATAATTAAATAAATAAATAAAACCACACACACACACACACACACATTACTCTCTCTCTCTCTCTCACACACTCACTAACAGTGTGACGCGTCCTAAACTCAGGGGCATTAACTCTTATCAGACATCTGTGAATGAATGTGTATTTAATTCACATCTGTACAGCACTGTCCTTATGTGCTGTTCTTTATGTTAATGATGTGTGTGTGTCTCACTCTTGGCCTTGCTCAGGTGCAGAGTGAGTGTGTGTGTGTGTGTGTGTGTGTGTGTGTGTATGTGTGTGAGTGTGAGTGTGTGTGTGTCTCACTCTTGGCCTTGCTCAGGTGCAGAGTGTGTGTGTCTCACTCTTGGCCTTGCTCGGGTGCAGAGTGAGTGTGTGTGTGTGTGTGTGTGTGTGTGTGTGTCTCACTCTTGGCCTTGCTCGGGTGCAGTGAGTGAGTGAGTGAGTGAGTGTGTGTGTGTGTGTATGTGTGTGAGTGTGTGTGTGTGTGTGTGTGAATGTGTGTGTGTGTGTGTGAGAGTCTCACTCTTGGCCTTGCTCAGGTGCAGAGTGTGTGTGTGTGTGTGTCTCACTCTTGGCCTTGCTCGGGTGCAGAGTGAGTGTGTGTGTGTGTGTGTGTGTGTGTGCGTGCGTGTGTGTGTATACATGTCTGTGTGT
>JANDJT010000188.1:43684-46973 GCA_024331685.1 Stegophilus panzeri | reverse complement strand
TGTGTGTGTGTGTGTGTGCCTGTGTGTGTGTGTGTGTGCCTGTGTGTGTGTGCCTGTGTGTGTGTGCCTGTGTGTGTGTGTGCCTGTGCTTGTGTGTGTGTGTGTGTGCCTGTGTGTGTGTGTGTGTGCCTGTGTGTGTGTGCCTGTGTGTGTGTGCCTGTGTGTGTTGTGCACAGACGTGTGTAAATTGTGCCGAAATTAAAAATGCAAAAATAAAACAATCCTGTTTGTATTTTCACTGCCAGTGATGTAGACCTGTCAATCAAGCACTGTGGGCGGGGCTTTGGGAGGGACATACTGATGTGTGGTGTGATGAAATCAGTAACTGAAGTAAAACTTAACATTTGAATCTGAATAAAGTCCAGAATGCGACATAATCACTACTTTACGGCTTCAGTGCGGTGTGTTGGTGCTGTCGCTGAGATGAAACTCACCCAATGTTCTGCGTCTCGTCTCGTCTCGTCTCCTCGGACACGGCTTCGTGTTTGCGCAGCTGCTGCAGGAGCTCAGATTCGGCGCGAGAGCGATCAGGAAGCGTGGACGCAACGGCAGAGGCAGCAGCAACCAGCTCAGGACTCAGAGACTCGCTGAAACACACACACACACACACACACTTATCCATGCGCTAGCATTTTTTTTTTTTTTTTTTTTTAACCACACTTAACTAAATGAGTGACTTCAGCTTCTATATTCTGCCTTTTAATGTAAATTGGGAGGGGCTAGTTAATTTGGAAAGTGTACTCATTAGAATATTAGGCCACACCCAATGGGGGCAGCTCTCTGGGAGTGTTTTTCAAGTGTTTTCTCTGCTGAATGTTGAGTGTAAAATACGTTATTAATATTTATTTAGATATTAAATTATGATTTTTATTGTATTATTTATTAAACGAACGGAGAGCTGGTGAGAGTCTCACCTCTGTGGTGATGTGGCTTGCTGAAACATGCTGCTCGTGCTCTCCATCACCACACTCTTCAGCTTCAGCGCACTGTCCTGTCCACTCGTCACCTTCCTGAGGGATCTCAGCTTGGTTTTGGTCGTGGTGTCCACCTTCATGGCCCCGAGCAGCTCCAGGAGACCCTGTTTTCCAGTCTTCTCCTCCTCCTTCTGCTCCGCTGCTGATCTCAGATCAGACGCTGTTATTTCAGCTGTGTTCTGACTCGCAGCCTCGGGTCTGGTCTCTTTCCCCGCTGCTGCGTCTTCACGCGTTGCCTTCTCCAACCCTCTGACTTTCACCTCACACTCATGTTCCTCGTCATCGTCCCTCGTCCTGGACTCCACCTGCAGCTCCTCAGTTCTCCCTCCATCTTTCTTCTGCTCACACAGACTTGCTCCACTCGTCCCAAACGCCCTGTGGTTCTCTATATAGGGAGCCCTAAAGTGAGCAGCCAAAGTGTATTTTAAACAAGCAGCGTCAAACTGAGATAAAATCACCAGGCTTTAGCAGAAATTATCCAGTGGGACATCTAGTGGCCCAAATGGACCTCTGGTGGCCCTACTGGTCCTTTAATGTCCCTACCGAACTTCTGGTGCACCTCATAGGGAGTAGAAGCCCATCTTTAATATCTCATGTAGTACAGTTAACTCCAAATTGTTCCCTATTGGATACAGTGCGTTATTATACCCTATGTACTGCAGTTATATAGTGAATTGGACTAAAGGCTCTGTGTCTGATTTTACTGCACTACAGAGGTGTAGATGTGACTGATGTAAGCCGATGTAGTGCACCTGTACAGGGATCAGTGAGGTTTTTAGGATGCAGTAAATGCTTCAGTGTCAACTTTTAACCTTGTAGCTGAAAATCACACAAAACAGAACAGACTCACCTGAAACCGGAAGCTCTGTCCGTACATTTTGGGGGACGCAGTCTCGGGTCATGCGCGTGTTTTAACGCATTTCTGCCCTGATAAAGAGAAAAGATCGCTCTTCTGTACATCACTGCTCTTCAATGTCGCGCATGCACGCTTCCGGGTCCAGCGGCTGAAAGTGTCCGCGAGCTACATGACCCGGAATAAAGGGTCCGGTGTTACAGAGCTATCATTTCAATAACAGTGATACAACCATCATGGTTTCTTTAAACAAGAATTCGATCATTATAATTTAATGGTGTTTTTTTGGTTTCATTAATGTTGTTTCTGATTAATACGTTATTTTTTCCCCAGTAAATCTCCATCAGATTAACTAAATTGATGCTGAATTAGCTTGTGTGGTTTAATGATATTTCTGTTTCTAAATATATTTTTGGAAACGGAGAAAATGTTAAATTTGTTTCTTTTTCTAGTCCATTTTACAAACTACATATCCGTTACGCGGAAGTGGTCTTGACGTATCAGAGCTCACGGTCTCATCCGGGAATTTAGGGCAGTTTAGCGTTAGTTAATCTAGCAAGCAAATGGACGACTCGCTAGCTATTATTTTTTGCTAGAACAGTCGATGATTGACGCTCTTCGTTTTTCCAAAGTACGACTTAAATCGGTAATAAGCTGAAATGATCGCCAAGAAACATCACTGTTTTGTTGAGCGAGCGTTTTTCTGAGAGTGGTGGATTGTGGGAAATGTAGTTTTATGTAGGAAATTCCCGTTATTGTAATGGAGTCACTTCCGGTACCGCTGATGATGATGGTGTAATTGTGCGTTCTTCTCGTGTGCCGCGCGCGCTCCACGTGGAAAGATGCTTTCCGAACAACAGAAAAGGAAATGAATTAAAAATAAACATCTACGCAGTCTCATCTTAAACTGATGCAACACCACGACCCAGTGCAGGATGAGTTCAGCTCGAGCATTAATACATCATCATCATCATCATCATCATCATCTCTATCATCTCTGCACAGTAAGTGTGTGTGTGTGTGTGTGTGTGAGTGTGTGTGTGTGTGTGTGTGTGTGTGAGAGAGAGAGGGAGATAGTTCTGTACTGTTTTGATGTATACATGAATGCATGCTGATTTGCAGGAATTTGCATATGTGTATATCAAATAATCTGGGTGATTTTATAGATGTGAAAATAAGCTCAGGTTCTCTGTGCTAAACAAGAGAGATGTGTTTTTAGAGAATGATAAACTTATAAGAAAAATCTGTAAGAAAATGATAATGATGTTATAGATCTGTATAACGCAGGCGTCACTGCTGCTGCAGCAAACAATTTAATAAAATATTAAACAAACAGATTATTATTATTATTATTATTATTATTATTATTATAAGTAGTAGTAATAGTAGTAGAATTAGTATTATCAGTATTTTATAACAGATATCTGCTGAAATAAATAACACATCAGCTTTAAAGTAACCT
>JANDJT010000188.1:36184-38684 GCA_024331685.1 Stegophilus panzeri | reverse complement strand
TGGCGTGTGCACTTACAGCGGCTGAAACACATCAATACAAACTAATTATATACATACTGTGTATACACTCACTGGCCATTTTAATAGGGACACCTGTACACCTGCTCATCCATGCAAATGATCCAATCAGCTAATCAGGCAGATACAGGTCAAGAGCTACAGTTAATGTTCACATCAAACAGCATGAGGAGAAATCTCAGAGATCTCAGTAACACTGACTGTGACATGGTGGTTGGTGCCAGTTGGAGTATTTCCTGTGAGTATCTTTTGGGATTTTCATACACAACAGGCTCTAGAGATTATACAGACTGCTGAGCGTCAGTTCTGTGAGTGGAAAAGTCTTGTTGATGGAGACAGAGGAGAATGGACAGAACTGACAAGTAACTCAAATAACCACTCTTTACAACCGCAGCGAGCAGAAAAGCATCTCAGAACACACAACACAACACAATTGAAGTGGAACAGCAGAAGACCACGCCGGATTCCTCTCCTGTCAGCCAAGAACAGGAATCTGAGGCTACAGTGGACACTCATGCACCCACACTGGACTGGTGAGGATTGGAAAAAGATCAGATAAAGGCTGTCCAATCTTCAGCTGTCACCAACAACCCTGTCACAGTCAAAGTCACTGAGATCTTTTCCATATTGTGATGTTTGATGCGAACATTAACTGAAGCTCTTGACCTGCATCTGCATGAATTTATGCTATGCTCTGCTGACACCTAATTAGATGATTGTGTGTGTGTGTGTGTGTTTTGTTCTCTCTCACCCCTTTATCAACACAGGCTCCACAGATGCAGCCCATGAGGCCATTGATCATCTGCGATGCACACAGGATGAGCTGCAGACCACTGCAGACGAGCAGAGTGGAGAACAGTCCGATGTTAAACTCCACCACACCCTTCGGCTCTGTACACAAACTCCAGAAATCAGGCTGTTGCAGGTAACTCTCTGATCTGAGAGAGAGAGAGAGAGAGAGAGTAAAAATGTGTACAAAATTATAAATATATATATATATATATACTTCAGTTATATTTTTTTTCCTAGGGCTTTTTAGGGGTGCCAATAATTATGACATTCTATTTAAATGATATATTTTTAATTAACATAATATATTTTAGAAGTTATTTATTAGAATAAACTGACTTCTGTGTCACTCCTAATTTACCCATCATTACCCAGCTGACGAGGTGATGTACTTATGCAACTGGATTGAAGAGAGTGTGTGTGTGTGTGTGTGTGTGTGTGTGTGTGTGTGTGTATACCTGTCTTTAAACGGAGTCCCCCAAATGAATGCCCCTTTGCAGTACGGCCCGTTAATCAGCCCTAACATGGCCACTACGAAACTGTAGAGGGCGCCACACACTCCTACTGCTGCAAACAAGATGGACAGGAACATCTACACACACACACGCACGCACACACACACGCACGCACACACACGCACGCGCGCACACACACACACACACACACAGAAAAGGGAGAGGATTTATTAAGGCTGAAAGTGTATTGGCACACCTCCACACAGATTAATCAAGCATTTATCAGGGAGCAGGGATTATGAGTGTGTGTGTGTGTGTGTGTGTGTGTGTGTATTTGCAATGTTTGCCCTATGTTTGTTTGCACTGATATCTCATCTCCATGGTAACACATTCCTTCCTTGTATTGACGTAGGGAACTGTGTGGGAAGTGTAGTGTGGATGGTTCCCAGTGACTCTCTCCACAGCAGTTTATTATGTGAGTGATTTAGGCGTCCTAATTAGTCATCTGTAGTGCGCACTAAGTAGTGAGTGTGGTGTGTGGTTTATTTGGACTCTATAGGGAACTTTCACACTATGTAGGGTGTTTCTGTATAGTGTACACTAAGGAGTGAATGGGTGTTGATTTGGCACTCACCCCACAGCGGTTAGCACAGCATCCTTGCTTTCCAGTGACATGAATAAACAGAGCTGGAGCTATAACCTGAGAGAGAGTGAGAGAGAGAGAGTGCGAGAGAGAGAGTGAGAGAGAGAGAGTGCGAGAGTGAGAGAGAGAGTGAGAGTGAGTGAGAGAGAGTGTGAGAGAGAGAGTGAGAGAGAGTGAGAGAGAGAGTGCGAGAGAGAGTGAGAGTGAGAGAGTATGAGAGAGTGAGAGAGTGAGAGAGAGAGTGTGCGAGAGAGAGAGTGAGAGTGAGTGAGAGAGAGTACGAGAGAGAGAGTGAGAGAGAGAGTGAAAGAGAGAGTGTGAGAGAGAGTGCGAGAGAGAGAGTGAGTGAGAGAGTGAGTGAGAGAGAGTGCGAGAGAGAGAGTGAGAGAGAGTGAGAGAGAGAGAGATAGGACGAATGCATGTTAAACTCACACACACACACGCACACACATACACAAACACATACACACACATACACACACACACACATACACACACACATACACACACACACACATACACACACACACACATACACACACACACACACACATACACACACACACACACACACACACACACACACACACACACA
>JANDJT010000188.1:13131-28181 GCA_024331685.1 Stegophilus panzeri | reverse complement strand
ATGTACACACATACACATATACACACAGACACACACATATACACGCACGCACACGCATATACACACACACACACATATACACACATACAAACACACGCATATACACACACACACATATACACACATACACATGTACACACATACACATATACACACAGACACACACATATACACGCACGCACACGCATATACACACACACACACATACAAACACACGCATATACACACACACACATACACATATACACACAAACACACATACACACACATACACACAGACACACACAGACACACACATATACACACATACACATATACACACAAACACACACACACATATACACATGCACGCACGCACACACATATACCCACACACACACATACACACATATACACACAGTCATATACACACAAACACACACACACACATGCACGCACACATATACACACACACATGCACACTGTTGTGTGTTTATTCGGTACCAGTTAAACACACTTTGTGTGAATGTGTCTATAGATGTGTGTGAGGTGTCTATTAAACAAATAGGTAAATCTTTTTAAAATCAGTTTATTACTGATTCTCTCTCTCTCTCTCTCTCTCTCTCTCTGTAGGAGTCTCACTCTCTCCACTCTCAGGCCTGTGTCCTGTCTGCCTGCTGCTCTCTGCTGCTCCTCATTCAGATTCAGATTTACAGAAAACCACCAAGTAGAGAGACAACAAAGAGGAAGAAAGAGGAGTAGAGAGAGAGAGAGAGACTTTTACTTTTACACACACCCTGCCCCCAAACCCTACAGACACTCTGCCACCAAAACTTACAGACATCCTGCCCCCAAACCTTACAGACACCCTGCCCCCAAACCTTACAGACGCCATGCCCCCAAACCTTACAGACACTCTGCCCCCAAACCTTACAGACGCCCTGCCCCCAAACCTTACAGAAGTCCTGCCCCCAAACCTTACAGACGCCCTGCCCCCAAACCTTACAGACGCCCTGCCCCCAAACCTTACAGACACTCTGCCCCCAAACCTTACAGTAGTCCTGCAGTCTGTGTGTCATTTTTGAATAAACAAATTCAATCCTGACTCTGGTCTTCAAAAGGGTTTTTAGCATCAGTTCTGGGTTCAGTGTTCCACTGCCTTTCATTTTATTTTTCCGTGTTAGCCAGGTAGCTAGTTTGGCTTGGCCTATCATAAAATTAAGCACGCAGATCTTTTGTTTCTGTGCAACTGAGTTTTTAGGACCAAAAATAAACAGGCTTTCTGTTAGTATTTGACCCAACTTCCCCGTCCAAACTCCCAGTGTATTAAACATTACTGTTAATCTGTCACATCGTAAGAAAAGGTGGTCTATCGTTTCCTCTCCATCACAGAAAGGGCACGTTGTAGCTATGGTGGAATCGATATTTGTGGCCACGGCCCCATGCACGACCCTCCACTGTAGATCAGCTGTACGCTTCTCTATAGGGGGCTTGTACAGGGACTTCCAGCAGCCTCGTAGGGAAGAGCCTGGCACCAACAGAAGAGCCTGGCACCCACCTCCACTCCTTCACGCCAGCCAGAGAGTTTAGATGAGTGACTTTCACACTGACTGCATACAAAGTCTTTTTAGAAGCATTTTCAATGTCCGTCAGCTGTGGTGTGCTAAAGGAGAGTCGTTTTCCATCTTCATCCTCCTGCTGTTAGACCACTGCAGAAATGGAGAGGGAGGGGAAGCATTGCCAGTCTCCTCCAGATCCCTGCTCTAGAGCCTCCCTAAACTCTGGAGGAAGTGCTAGGATAACCTCTCTCAGCATCCCCTGCAGCACACGACGGGACTGGATTCCTGTCTCCTCTCTCAGTACAGTGGGAGACTTCCAGCCTTCTCCAGCCCTCAACCCTCCTAGCTTGGTTAGTCCAGCTTTGTGGAGGCGCTGGCGAATGCTCCTCAATGTCAGGATTCGTGCTGGCATCAGAGGATTGTTAATAAGGGCTCCTCGTTTACACAGTAACATGGATCGTTGCCTTTAAAAGAGAGGACCAAGCTCTTAGAACTGATTGATAAAACACAGTTGTCCTCGATACATCCACCTCGTTTAGGTTCAGGATAAACAAGTGTCTGTCATATCCCGTGTTCTCTACTCAATGCAAGAGTAGACAGGCTGTAGTAGTCCATGTCAGTCCTGAGCTGTAGAGCAGTTTCTGTGCTGTTTGCAGGCGAAAAGCCCTTATTCGACTGGACAGGTCGATCAGGCCCTGACCTCCCTCTGTACCCTAACTTTCCAAACCGAGAAAGTTCACGCTCTATATCCTCACTGGCTATAAACGGTGGGACATTTGATATGGTGACTCAGCTAATTACGGAAGCCAGTGGTGAGAACAAAAAAAACCTCCACTTACTGAGATTGTGTACTCAGTTGTGTACTCAGGTCTACCAGTGCCTTTTCTTTAACAAATACGCCGATGGCTTTGTTCATCTGTGACGCTGACAATATATTTACGAATTCCACCAACTCGCCTACAGCCACTAGCACCTGCTCCACCGCACCTGCTTAACCTCGGGGATCACCTCAGAGCACGCCCCGTGGTGGAGTGAGAGCGACTGGGCACCGCCGCAGGGCCACGCCGCCATCTCACCCCCACTGGACCTCTTCTCCCAACGGAGAGAAAGTGGGGTTTTTTGTGTTTTTCTGTATTATCATATATTCTTTTTTTCTGTTTTAAATTTGCTTCACAAATGTGACCACTAATAGGTAAGAAAGCCAGAAAGAAGAAAAAGTTTGAGACAGTTGCCTTCACATGTTCCACATGCTACTCTCACCCAGAAACTCCCAGCATGCATTTAACGGTTTGTGTTAAATCTGTGAACTGAGTGACCTGTTTTTTAGATAATTCTGAAACTTTCATGCTTTGTTTTTTAATTTTAAGAAAGACTTTTCTAGTTTGAGATGAAGATTTGAATTTAACCAGACAAAATTCTAAAACTTTATTTCTGGTCGAGATACGTGCAGAACATAAACATACATTTTTTCTGTAGATTTCATATATAGTAGAAAATGTCAAAATTTGACATGTGAAGTGTTTTCACAGGCCACAACACACGTGGGAAGGTTTCTCCACTGAGTATTAAATACATTTCAGTTAGCGTGTTCAATACTTTTTTTCCCCGTGTCATTCCACTTTATTACACATAACTTTATTTATGGACTTTAATGTTGTGAATTCTTTATATTTCCAGATTTCTTGAGTTATTACTGATGTCTGGTGAAAATTTAATCTGAATAACCTCATTGGAAATATATTTACTGAAACAAAATGTTGACGCGTTCGATACTTATTTCTCCCCGCTATAATTACTGAGTATCTTTAGTGAATATTTTTAGATAATATTTTTATAATATATATTTATATATATATTTAAACTATATATGTATATGTATGTGTGTGTGTGTGTGTGTGTGCGTAATTATTTTTCCTGAACTAAAATGGATGTAAATGTGAAATGAGACAATTTGCTGATGTAATATGAGAGTAATTGTGTTGGAGAGCCCCTGGAGGTGAATAGGTAAATTGTAGTGGCATTGTTTGGAAAGCCTCGTGTAAGTGAGTAAGTACTCTCTCTACTCTGTCATGTATTTCATTAATATTTAATATTAATCTGTCCTCAAGATAAAAATATAATCCAGAGACTACATCAGTGTAACAAATTAGCAAACATTTCTGTAAGAATCTTTAAGTTTTGGTTTGTAATTAGAGATTGCTATAAGTTTTTACTGTCCATGTTGGGCCTCACTGTGAATTTTTGAGCCCTCGGTTCTCACTCACTCCTCTTTTTTCTCCCTCTCTTTTGCTGTCCGTTGTTAACAGACGTTTTCCAGGTGAGAGCCTGAAAGCTGTTGAGCTGCCTTGTTTTACCCAACCTGGGAGTAATTCCACACTGAGCTAATAAAAGCAGTATATGTATTTTTTTATTATCTTGTATTATGATGCTACTGCAAGAAATAAATTATTAATGGATGCTGAGCTGTTGGTTTTAGTTTTTATTGTGACTTTTGCTTACTTTTATAATATTACTTTAATATATACTTTTATATATTACCTTTATAAAGGATTATGAATTTGGAAATTATTTTTTTTTATTGTTTTCTGTATGAAATGAATTTTAGTGTTCTTTATGACTATTTATACAGTAGCAGTTTATCTTCATCGTCCTGATCAATTCAGACACGAGAACACAGGCTTTCCACACAAAAATGGGTCTTTATTTTAACCAAAAAATCTTTCAACCAAATAATCAAATATACAAAATGAATAAACTCAGTCAAATAATATAAATAAACTAGACTGAAACACTGAGGTGAAGAGAACTGAACAGAGTAAAACTGACCTCCATACTGAAGCAAAAACCACGGAACACGGCGGGCCCACATAAACACAATAAACATTAAACATTAACATAAACATTAATGACATATACATCTAAATTACCTCCAGACAAACAAAGAATTTCATAACTATACATTATATATAAAAAATATATTTAACAAAAGATAGATTTTGACAATTTATCTCTCCCCGTGCTCGGGCGGAACCATCAGGAGTGAAATTTGCGGTTTCCGCCCGGACCCCGTTCTTTGTCACTCAGCGTCGCTCATGATGTCCGTGACCACTGATCAACAACTGGCATACAGATGATTTTTATAAATATTTATAACGGTGTTACATACTGTAACTGCTGAATAATCATATATTTATCTATCTTTGACAATGATTTTGCGCTGTTGTGTAATCACAAAACAGACTCGGAATAAAATATCTGTCAGATGTCTTCTCTCTTGAAATAAACTGATTTTATTTAAGAGTCTACATGCTACATATTTGACAGCAGTTTCTCAGGCCAACATCTTAATATGTAGTTTATTTTACGCCGTCTACAGTGTTCATACAATATTAGAACATGTTCATGTTCCTTTTGTTAAAACGGACTGAAAACGTTATAATTTTGGTTTAGTTGAAGAGTTCTTTATTAAAAGACGCTGTCCTGAGTAACATTCTACTGTTTATTTCTCACAGCAATCACAGGGTTTAAAGAATCTCCAGTATTTTCCACATTCATAACCATAACTAATCTTTATCAAATTCAATATGAACAAATAAAAAACAAAATGAGAGGAAAAGCATCGCTTCATAGTGCGTAACATTTTATAGTGTACGTGTAGAAGCAGAATACAGGATTTAAAAATAAATATAGTCGGCCTGAATAATGTTCTATATTTCCCATTCGGATTATTATTACCATGTTTCATAAACCTCCCCAAACCCGCCACCACACACACACACACACACACACAATTTAATGCCCATAATCTTTATCAATAAAGGTTCATTAATGCATCTATTATATCCTTCACTTTCCCTCTGTCTGATTATTGTATTATAAAACGGTCCCAGTTTCCCCGACTCCTGCACTCAGTCACTCTCAGCGGGAAATAAGGATGTGATCTGATTCTATTTATAGTTACAGAATATTTAGTGGAACATGAAACATGAATAAGCAGGAATTCATCCTTCTACAGATCCCGGAGACGCGTTAAAGAACAGAAAGCCATAAAACTGAATAAAGATTTCAGCAGCTGTATTAACCCCCCACCTCTGCGGCTGTATTAGAACCCTCTGCGGCTGTATTAGAACCCCTCTGCGGCTGTATTAGAACCCCCCGCAGCTGTATTAGAACCCCTCTGTGGCTGTATTAGAACCCCTCTCAGATTTGCAGCTACGCTACGGTCTCCAGTTTTTATGAATTTTCAAGATTTTCTATTAAATGTCCTGCAACATTGCACGGTTGTTGTTTAACAGGTCATGAGTGTCATGTTTTAACACATTTCCACAGAGGGAATTTTAACTGTAGCTGAGTGTTTACTTTGTGAAGCTTCTTTCCTCTCTGGAAATGACCCACCATCTTCACGTACATCTCTCAGTGGTTTTAATTTCAATGTTTCAGCATTTTTCTTGGAAAAAAAATAAATAAAATGATTGTGTGTGTGACCAGACCGGCAAAATAAAGAGCAAATAAAACTTCCATCATTTCCCGCTCATGCATTTCAATCGCTACACCGATTATTTAACGAGTTTTAATTGAACTGAAACACCCGTTTCAGACTTTTGAACTTTGTTTAAATACAAACCTGTGATAGTTACTGAATTAAAACAATGATAAATAAACAAACAAAAACAAACAAGCAAACAAATAAATAAATAAAGCAGGCAGAGCGAGAGGATGTGCTGCACATCACGGTTTTATTGAAGAACAAAACAAGGGCTAATGTAAAGTGTGTTGCGTAACAGTGCGCACTCGTGAACTAGGCGGAAGAACACTAACGAGGCGCTCGGACCTGCACGAGGTTCATGATGATTAAAACGAGAGCGAGGCGGTAAAAATGAGGAAATAAAAAGAGGGCGTGTCTAAAAGAAATCCACATCCTCGGGAGCATCCAGGTCGCGGTACTCGATGATGTTGCGAGGATCGCCGCGCATCATCCTGAAAAACATCACGAAAAAACACGAGCGTTTGAGAGAGAATGAATAAGAAGAATGTAATTAAATGTAGACGGTTATAAAGTTCAGTCAGTCCTGGATGATTTATTAACGCTGTAAAGGGACAGTCAGTGTACAATCCCCTCTGTGTGTGTGTGTGTGTGTGTGTGTGTGTGTGAGTGTGAAAATACTGTGAATTATGTACCGGTTGTTTCTGGGTTTGCCGGGGTAACCACCCTGACCACGGAAACTGTCGTAATTCCCCCTTCCTCCTCCACCATACTGGTTTGGAGGATAAGGAGGACCTGCAATAGAGGGGAGAAGAAAATCATATACATTTCATAGAGCTAGCGCGCACACACACACACACACACACACACACACACACACACACCCCATTTACCTCCATAGCCCATCACTGGAGGTCTGGGCTGCCCAAATCCCAGCAAGCCCTGAGGACCCTGAGGGTGGAAGGGAGGACCACCAGGAGACATCACACCTACAGAGAGAGAGATTAATAAACTGATAATGGAATATGATGGGCTTTTTGATGTCAGTGCGAGTGCAGTACGGTGAGATCTGATTGGCTGACAGCAGCAGGAATGTTGAAGGTGTAAATCGTTAGTAAAGTATAGCATGGCTTCATCTGTGACCGTATAAACTTCACAAACATCATTGGTTTCATGGAGTTGGATGAGTGGGCGTGTAAGTGTGGTCTCGCTCACCCGGAGTGGGGCCTGGAGGGGGCAGAGGCTTTATCTCGGGGATGGAAGGTCTTTTAGCGTCCATCAGGAAGTTGTTGAAGAACTCCACTTCCTTCTTCACCTCCTCGATCTTATCTCCGTGTTTGTTCAGGATGTGCTTCCTCACAAACTCCGGACCCTGAGGAGCAGGAAAATAAATAAATAAATATATAATATAATATAATATATCTGTATATAAATAAAGTGAAGTGAGGATGGTCTTGTATCTGGAAACTGCACCTTGAACTTCTTGCCGCTGAGAGGACACAGCCACTTGTCCTTCCCCAGCTCCTGTGTGTTCGCAGACACAAACTTCTCCACTTCCTGTTCCGGATCTTTCCGTCCCATTTTTAGGGCTTCCTCCTCGGACAGGGTTTCCTTCACACTGAACAAGGGGCTGAGTTTCTCCTCGAACGTCTTCTCCCAGTCACTCACTACACACACACACACACACACACACAGGGATGGATTAAACACTGAAGAAGTGCAATGAGAACTTTCTGAACGTTGTAACAGCGCACTCTTTATGATGAAGCTGTGTGTGTGTGTGTGTGTGTGTGTGCGCGCGCCTCACCCTCTCGGTGTGTGATGCGGTTTGGAGGAATTGGGCCGCGGACGTGGATGATCCCACAGCGGTTGGGCATCTCATCCTCGCTCGTGTATTCACACATGTTGTAATAATCGATAGAGTGAACGATCCGCAGATAGAACAGCAGACGATCCAACACCTGCAACACACACACACACACACACACACACACACTGAGCTTAGATTCTGTTTAACGCTCATTAAACCCCACAGGGTGTGTATCAGAGTTAATGGTGATGTGTGAGGAAGGTGCAGGTGTTCCTGCCTTGACCAGCTTCTCGTCTCTCTCCACAGTGATCTCAGTGGGGTTCCCTTCTTTATTCCCATCCTCCGAGTCAACTCCGCCCGCATTTCCCAGTAGCTCCTCCTCCTCGGCACTCACTTCCTCTATGAGGTAATCTGTGATGTTTTTTAGGATGGGGTTCTGAGCTGGAAGCTACACACACACACACACACACACACACACACACACACATTACAGAGAGTAGTACATTTTATTTATACAAACATACACGTGTGTGTGTGTCTCACCTCAGCAGTGTGTGTGTCTCCGTGGCCCCACAGTCTCTCCCTATCGTCCAGGGCGTGTATAAGTTTAGCAGACAGTTTGATGTCGTTTCTAAGAACTTGTTTATGCTGCGTGATTCCGTTAATGTTCCTCACGCGCCGCGCCAAATCCCGATTCACTCCTGGAGCTAACTCACAGTCACGCAGCTACACACACACACACACACACACACAATATAAAATAAATCAATATATAATAATAAAAAAAAAATATTCCACTGTGGAAGGTTCCAGAAAAGTTTACAAAAATGTGAAGTGTGCTCATCTCTGGATTTCAGCGAATTAGTGATTGTGGAATCGTACTCATGCGTTACACTGAACACAAAATCAATAAATCAATCAATAAATAAATAAATAAAGATAAAATGGAGGTGTAATCACTCACCCGGATGTTCTGTAAGTTCCAGCAGATCTCTTTGATGTTGACGCCTCGGTCAAAGGTCACCCAGCAACGCCTGAAAAACCTAAAACACACACAATTTTAAAACTGACTCAAAATCATAAACGCACATTATTATTATTTTAAAATGACAGACAGGGCATCACCGTGTGTGTGTGTGTGTGTGTTACCTGCGCTCGGGTTGTGGTTCAGACAAACACACACGCATGAATCCAGGATAACGACGACACAACTGAGGATGGAAACACACACACACACACACACACACACACACACACACACACACAGAGTTATCACCAACAGTCAGCAATTATACGTTAAATTATCATGTATAACACTTCTGACTATTTAACTGATTAACGAACTGATTAATGAATGAACTGACCGCGACGATCTCAGCTTTAGAGATGGTGGGTGCGATGCTCCTCATGAACAGAGAGCAGGTCATGTGAAGCGGACGAGGTTTAGGAGGCTGATCGTCCTTCACTTTCTTCTCCTCCTTCTCTTTCTCTCTCTCGCTCTGCTTCTCTTCCTTTCGCTCCTTCACATCAGCTACACACACACACACACACACACACAGTTCAGCAGTGTGTTCTTACAGACAGAACAGTAGAGATAACAACCGCCACACTGACCTTCACCCTCCTCTTCCTCTTCTTCCTCCTTCTCTTCTCCTTCTTCATTCCTTCCATCCCCTTCTCCATCCCCCTCCGGCTCTCCTTCTCCTTCTCTCTCCCTCTCCGCGGGTTTCTCTGAGCAGTGAGAGTTGGAGTCGGAGTCGGACTCTGACTCGCTCTCTGAGGCGCTCGCCTCGTCCTCGCTGTCACCGCTATGCTTCCTCTTCCTCTTCTTACTCAGCTGGAGAGACAGACAGACAGACAGACAGGTTGTTAAACATGTGCATGAAGACAGTTCTATAAACAAGTGCACAGGCGCGCACACACAAACCTTCTTTGGCTCTGAAATCTCCTCAGTTGGAGCTTCTTTATCAGGTTTGTCTCCTTCAGCTCTTGCTTCAGCATCTGCATCCTTCATTCCGACTTCTCCACTCTCTCCCTACAAACACACACACACACACACACACACACACACACGACTCAGTTCCCATCTTTTACCTTTCTACAAAAATGAGTTTAGATTTGTTTCCACACCATCACAAACCTTCATTCCAGCATGCTGCGTTCTGATTGGCCGAGAGCACTAGTGATACAGAATTGTATGGTGTCACTACAAGCGCACTATTTGAGGTAAGTTTTTTTTTTTCTCTCTCCACCGTGTTGTCACGATCAAAAACATAACAGAAAACATTAAACACACTTACAATGTCCCACAATGCATTGCAATCAGTTAATATCCAATAAACAGTGTGTGTAATAGTGGACTCCTGATTAATGAAAGATGGCCTGATGAGAGAGGAGATGTTGGACGAGTGTGTGATGGAGTAAACGCACCTCTCTGTCGTCCTTCTCGGCGGACGCTTTGCGGTCGCTCTCCACGCCCCTGTTCTCGTCACGTTTTTGGTTTTCGGACGGTGGTCCTCCTGACGCCAGTCTCTCTCTCTCCTCCTCGTCCTCCAGAGGCTGCTCCAGGATGCGCAGATCGTTCTCTGTCCCTCCCTCCATCTTTATCACGGCTGAACAAACAAAACATCCGGGTTTTTAAACCAGCCTTTATTTTATCTCACACACGTTACATGCTATACAGGGCCGCGCTCAAGGGCCCGACACTTCACTTAAACACTGATAACTTCTGATCATGTGACCAAAATCATCTACTTTACTGATCAAAGAAAGATCAAACCATTTCTTTCATTTTAGAAAGCGAGTTTTACACCAAACGTGATGTTAATTAGTGCGTAAAAACTGTTTTCCGCAGCATGACGTGACACGAACCTGCGTCGAGGATCTTTAAGATCTGCGGTGCCCGATCGATGTCCATGGAGATGTTATCGAACCAGCCGTTCTCCATTAAATACTGAAACACGCGGAGACGGTTCTGCAGAGCGGCGTGAGCATCGGCCTTCCTCTTACCCGACTCATCAGGGTGATACTTAGAGCGAAACCTAGAGAGACAGAGAGAGAGAGAGAGAGAGAGAGATAGACGAAGCAGACATGAAGAAATGAGAGGGGAGAGAGAGAGAAAGTGTAAGAGAGAGAAGGAGAGTTAATAACAGCAAGTCTTCTCCTCTCTCTCTCTCTCTCTAGCAGAACACACTTTAAACATTAAAGACTTCTTTCTAAAGAAATGAAAATACACTGAATAATGAATGGTATCTACATCACTTCCTGTTTATACCACTGTGTGTGTGTACACAATATTCTGTCCCCTCCTCTGACTCAGTAACTGTGTATAGAATAAAATAAAAAACTAAGTAAATGTTGCACTCACCACAGCTACAGGGAGAAACACAAACACAGTAAACAACATTTTCATCAAATCTGCATTTTTTTTTGGCTCAAAACATTTTTCCATACATTTACCTGCAGGTTTAACTCGCAGTATTACCACACATATAGACAGAGCGGGCTCCTCAGGTGTGTGTGTGCACGCGTGTGTGTGTGTGTGTAAAAAAAAAACCACACATTTTCTGCACTCTTGCCATTTTCAATTCCCGCATATCAAAAAAAAAGGGAGGTTTGTTTTTTGAGCGCTGGGTGGACTGTCTGACTAAAACCCTGAACACTTGGTTTCTAAAGCATCTGCATTGTGCGCAGTGCGAGCCCTGACTCTCTAACACACGGCCTCCTGCGGAGTTCCCACACACTCGCACTCGTCTTCTGAAAAACCTTGCCGTGGAAGAAGGGAAGAAGCAATTCGGTTTGTTAATTGTAGTAAAAAAAAAAAAAAAAAAAAAAAAGAAAAAGAAAAAAAAACTTGAACATGAAGCATGACATCTGTTTAAGGAAATAAAGCAATAATCCTGTGGAGAAAAAAAAGTTCAGGAAAATAAACAACAATCAGGAGACTGAAGCCTGCTGGGACGGCGTTAGCGTCTCGACGTTTCTATGGAGGACTTTACACCACACTGCTGCTACCGAGTCCTGGATCCTGATTGGTCAGAAGGTGCGGATTAGTTTTCTAGAACAGCAGCTCAGGTTAATATTAATGCGCTCGTTTTAACATGTCTAATACCGTTTCCACGGTAACGGCTCACTCAGCAGTACAGCGAACGGTCCACTGATGATAAACGTGTTTATGTAGCGTTTATGGAAGGAGTCACCAGTGTCAGCGCTTTGTAAAAAGCTGTAACTTTAATTTCCCAGACATCTTCAGGACAGAGGAGTCGACGCTTCTTTGCGGTTTCTCACGAACACGAGTAACAAGCGGTGCTTCGTTTTTTTGGTCTTCAAGAAAAGTGATTTACTTATTTAAAAAAAAACACGAATGTTTTTAGACCAAGGATTGAGACGGTCTGATTCCGAAGCAAACTGCAGACGTGGCTATAAGAGAGAACTAACACCGTCCCAATAAGGCAGAACTCTAAATGCAGTACAGACGCATTAGTGTTTTATTTAATCTGGAATAAAACCCCAGCATTAACACAGCAGCTATTCCTCCTCCTGCATCACTCAACCCACTCCCGTTTCCTCTCCTTTCCTGCGCTATTAAACCGCATGCATTATTAAACACAACGCCGCAATCTACACAGAAATCACTGACTCCGGGTCGTACCACTCTTCTCCTTTGTGAGCGAGGAAGAACTCCTGCATCTGCTGGCGTCTGAACTCGATTTTGTACTCGTTGTAGCGTTTGACCGACTCCGTCTCATCCACAGAGTCGTCCAGAGACAACAGGAACTCTTTGAAGGTCTTCATCACGGGCGGAGGAGGACCCAGGTCCAGGTCATGGATGTTCCCCAACCTGGGAAAGAAAACACAATGAGTCTAATGATCTAACCCACCGCACATTATTATAATAATAATAATAATAATAATAATAATAATAATTATATAGCAGAGTTATGAAGTGATTACACAGCACCCTCACCTGGCCTGGATGGGGATAGCGTGGTGCGGCTGCATGAGGTGGATATCGGGGTGACCCCAGGGCTGTGGAGGGGCATAACTGGGTCCTCCACCTCCTCCATAACCCAGATCATAACCTCCATGATACGGGTCTCCACCGTGGTCATCCCTGAGGAGGGGAAGAACACAGCATTAGGAAGGTTTGGAAAATTAAAATCAGAAAGTGTGCACACGTGTGTGTGTGTGTGTGTGTGTGTGTGTGTGTGTGTGTATACACTCCTTAAGATTAGTCGTTTAATATAAATGCACCTCATTTATCAATCATTTAATAAAGTTGTGTGTAAACACACAGTACCAGTCCCTCCTCATGCGCTTCTGCTGCGGGCTCATGTCGTGTCGAGGCGGTGAGAACCTCTCCCTCCGTCCTCTCTCATACTCGCGGTACTCACCGCGGCTCCGCCTCTCTCTCCCGCGATCCCACTCTCTGGCCGACGGCCGCCAGTTCACCACAAACACAACAAACACAAATAAAAACCACGCAGGAACACAAGAACCAGCACTTTCAAGGTGGAGGCCATGTTCTCCATAAACTCGGTACGTCTAATAATAAAATATTAGTTTAATTATATTAATATATCGTTTGCAGAGCTCTGTTAGTCTGTTTTTAACGGGTGGTGTTGATAACCTGGTGCTCACCGATCACTCCAGTCGTCTCTGCGCCGGTCTTCTCGTTCTCGAGACCGATCGTAGTCGCTCCTCTCCCGGCGGAACTTATCCCTGCGCCGGCGATCGTACTCATCATCACTGTCCGCCATGTCGGTCCGTCAGTGACACACAGGCACTAAATCATACTGAACACACACACGAGAACAAGTCATCACTCAGTGATGTGTCACACAAAGCTCCACATTTATTAGATTTTATCTGCTCTCTCTCCCTCGTGTGTGAGCTGTCCATTACAAACATCTTACTGTTTCCCCATGAAGACCTAGTGGACATAATGCACACTACATAGGGCACTACTTCTACACGGAATCAGGAACTCCAGCGCAAACTTTCGTTTATTTCTGCATTAAAGTGTATTAGTTAATTTCTCTTCCTCTTTAAGGGAAATTATATTCTATTAGACATGCAGTGCACTTCATTTATACCTTATACACTGCACTTCTGTAGGAGGAACTGTAGGGATAATCATAGCTAATAAACTCAGCTAACGGATCTTTTACAAATAAAGTCAGCTACACTTCATGAACAAATATCTAAATAATTTAAATAAAACTTTAATTGTATGTTATAATGAAAGCCGTTTGCTAATCAGCCCACATCCTAGCTAGCATACTCAAAAGGCTAACAACATTGCTTGCCAGCTAGCTAATATTACTCAACTCGCGCTCATTACTGATATTAGCTTTAACTAGCAGGTCTGTAATGTGTCCAAATATCTCAATTTATTGGCACATGAGAAATTAACAAGCATAAATACGCATTAGAACACGCTTTTAAAGGAACCATTGTTACCGATTAATATTCAGCAAAATCCCGCCACCCACGGTCTCCTTCCAGAAAAGCGAATTTCCCGGATGTACCGTTTGCCCGGATGCTCGCTAATAAGCAGCTGACATGGCTGAAACACTGCTCACAGCGCCATCGTCTGACTGGGAGGACACAATGCAGTTTGTGGGCGGGTAAAATAAAACACAAATAATGCACTCCGAATGTAGAAATGTAAAAACCAAACAGACAAATACATTTACACAGAAATATCACATAATATATAAACACAATTTAAGAACTGTAGTTCTACAATGCCGCAAATACAGGAAGTGAATGAACTGAAACTCCGTAAGTGCGAAACTGCAACCCGTCAATCGCCATTTTGGATCCGTGTTGTAACGATTTTAATGTATCGTGAGCGCTATATTGAGCCGTAATGGCGTGCTTTTGCTTAACAGAATTTGACGCTATATGCTAGACAACATTAGTTGCCTTATTGATGTCGTGATTGTTCCACAGTCAAGTTTAAATAGCTTGCCTTGTATTTATATAATGATATAAGGTAGAAATTGTTCCGTGGCAGACAGCAGGACCAGGTCATTTGATTTCTGAGTCCCACAGAGTGAGACCGGGGACTGATCTCTCCAGACTGCTTGCCAGTTCCTTTATGTACAGTGGAGGAAATAAGTATTGAACGTGTCAAAATTGTTTTCAGTAAATATATTTCCAATGAGGTTATTCACATGAAATTTTCACCAGACATCAGTATTAACTCAAGAAA
>JANDJT010000187.1:257248-269403 GCA_024331685.1 Stegophilus panzeri | reverse complement strand
GTGTGTGTGTGTGTGTGTGTGTGTGTGTTTAGGAGTGCACCTCCACTGTAGCCTCCACTCATTGTCAGACAGTGTTTGATAACTAAAATATTCCCCTCTCTCCCTATCTCGCTCTCTTTTTTTGCCAGTATCAGACAGAGGAGGATGTCCTCCAGGAACGTTTTTGATTTTATTATTTTAATTTTATACCACACTGTGGTATCGACTCTGGTATCGAGTATTGTGTACTTTTGGTGGTATCGGTACCGACTACTAGATTTTTGGTATCGTGACATCCCTAGTACACACACACACACACACACACACGCGCACACACGTAGATGTAAAACCACATGGCCTTATGGACTTGAAAACATGATAAGTAATAAATGAACACACTGAACTATTTCTAGAGCAGACATATTCACAGAGCATTTAACACACAGACATTGAACTAATACAATAAAGCTCTTGGCAGCACAGAACACTTCCTTCTATATTTGGAAAGAGGAACCAACCCACTGAGACAGTAGTTGTACTGGTTCTTCCTCTAACCTTCACCATAGGCTGGTGTGCAAGAGAAAGAAAGGCACAAATGCAAAATGAGTTACAGCAAACACATTAGGACTGGGATCACAGGCAGAAACAGTGGCTCAGTGTAGAATCAGTGTAGTTAAACAGAAATGAACATGAACCTAGGGCAATTTTATCGTAATCCCCTCCAGTTGCCAATTTTGGGTGACAACACAGCTTAGCTAGGACTGCTTTTAAGGGGTTAAAAACATCTTCAAGACCTTCATCGCCACAGTGCGAAGGATCCAAAATATGTATGTAGTCCACTTTTCTGATATATGGTAACAACAAACAGAAAACTATTTTCCCCAAATAATAGATTTGACATCGTAGCAGACAACGTACATCACCTGCTCATACTTTTTGTAAACTTCAAGTGGACTAACAAGTTTTTTTTTAAGGGTGGCTAACTATTGCGAAACCCATTGGCAAGGCTTGACTGGACACAATACTATATGCACACAGTGTTTATAATGTTCAAGATGCAGAAAGTAGAAGTGTATGCGATAAGGTGGTTGTGGAGGAGGTAAACACTCAACCCAACACTACTGTAGACAAAAGGCTGGAACAAGGAAAATGAGCAGGATTTTTATGGGACAAAGGGAACCAAAAAAAAAAAAAAAAAAAAGCAAAGAATATGAACTGATTAAAAAAATAAAAATAAATAAATAAATAAATAAATAAATAAATAAATAAATAATTCTTCTTACCCAACTGTATTACCCGAACTTGGATAGGATCAGAGGTTTTCTCAGCGGCCTGGTACCATCCTCCATAGCCCTGTGGCAACCAGCACTTCACCTGGCATGAGTACAGGCCGGAGTCCGAATTCTGCGCTTTGGGAAGGAGAAGCTTGAAAGCGCCTGGCTGAACCCTGCTCATGCTCACAAGCTCGGAGCCAATCAGCACTTGGCCGTCACGTCCAACATGGAACAGCACTCGCTGGTTGTCAGAGCCGCTAAATCCCTTGACACGCCATATCACCTCCATGCCCAGAGAAAGCAGGCCATTAGCAGCTACTGAGCAGGTCAGATTCAGAGTGTCCTCCATACGGAGTGTAACATTCTTCTCCATTGAAACCACCAGAGACTGGGCTAAAACACCAGAGAAGGAGCTCAAATCACAAAGCGCTCAGCTGGACATGAAAATATTGCCTGAAATTCATTTATTAAACCAAGGCAATAACTTTGAGAACACTGGATTACTCTCTCTTAACACTGCTGGGTCTGCACTGCATGGAATGACTGTAAATGCAGGGGAGTTATTAATAAAATGCTATGAAAAGGTCATGCAGCATCCCAGTGCACCTTCATGTCATTCTTCATAGTGCTTCAAAATGAAAGATAAGATTTACAAAGAGCTCACGGCTGAAGTCTAGAAGTCATTCTAGATTTGAATCCTAAGATATTGGGTAATGTAGATTATACCAACACTTTACACAAAAGATACTAGCTGCTAAACTAATGGGAAAAGTAGACACAATATGTATGTTTATTTATTACTAACAACGGTTTGTATATTTTTTCAACTAATGACTCAGCTGCAACAGTTAAACAGAACAGATTAATGTGACCTGTTCGCTTTTGTCACTTCAAACTCTGGAGAAGAAAAAAAAAAAAAAAAAAAAAAAAACCCCACAAAACACTGTGTTACTCACCTAAGGGTGTGACTGAAACATTCCCCATTTCTTCACTCCTTTCTAGAATATTCTGCCAGCCCTTCCCTCCTCCAGTCTGCCTCGTCCACTCTCTGCCTGTGCATACATAAGCACCCTGATCCATTGGTTTCATCCCCTTCAGGATCAAGCCATAACTGCCACTGCCAGAGAGCACCAAGATAAGTTCACCATCTGCATAACGCTGAGCAAAGGCTTGTCCCAACTTCATCCCATCGTCGGGTCCAAATGTCAAGAGCTCTTCCAGTGAGGTAGCGTCTTTTCTAACAGACCAAGTGACCGACAGGGAAGTGTGTGCAGTGTAGGCCCGACTGATGTTGCACTGCAGCTTCACTGACTCGCCTTCTGAGACTTTTGGCTGAGAAATGGCTGTAGCCACTTTTAGAGAGTCACCAATAACTGTACAAAAAGAATTACAATTCATTTCATGCTTCAAACTGATTCATTGTCTGTTAGAATTTACAAAGTCACACATTTAACTAAAACTTTACTAATAACAAGTAACTTTACTGGAGCAGGGTACATCTGCTGTTTACATAAAAGGGGAAAAATTTAAGTTTATCTGACCATTTCTGATCATCCTGACCAGCCATGTTTACCAAATAAATAACGGATTATATTATAGTATGGTAAATCCGAGTTCATTTCCTCTACTTCAGAGATATACAGCAGTTAAGCAAACTCTCTCTTTTCTTAAGTTCTGGTGGTTACTCAAGGGTTCCTCATCCTGGGATGTCATGTCTCAAGGTATGTAGTAAACATCCCATTTAACGTTCATAGATCAATATGGAAATACATATTTCTTCATTCTCCCAAAATTCACATTTTAACATCTCCAGTTTGCCCCAATGTACATTACACTGTAAAATTATTTATAACATATTACAAACAAACTAAAATACACAACGTCTTTCCAGTACATTAAAGACACATTATGTCATTCTATTGCATATTATATATAATATATATATAAAAAACAGAATATGAGCTGAACAAATACAAATCCTAATGATCATTCATGGAATGTGTAATGATGTCTCAGTTGACCCCGGTCATTCAGTTGGAATGAAAGCTCCATGCCATTTCCTGTTGCACTGAGACGTCATAGCCCCGTTCCCCAAGTTAACCCATGATTAGCTAAAAACAGATTTGACAACTGACTGAACAAAGATATATTTATATCTTTCCTATAAACATTACACAGTTAGTTCCACCTTGTTTTTATTTATTCCTTATTGTTTATTTTTTTAAACGGCATCATTGCCCACATGTGATTTTGTTTTATGGTATAAAAATAGCTCAATAAAAACAGTAATGTAAAGAGAGTACAATACAACAACCCACCTTTAAGTTCCACATCTGCATAGTAGTTCCCTTTGACGGACGAATCAGTGCTGGGTGTACTGCACCGATAGGTGGTGCTGTCCGAGGCCCTGACCTTTCTTATAGACAGTTCTACTGCGTCATCTGCCAGTTTCATAATGCTGATATCGCCGCTCTTGACCCGGTCAATCATTGATGCGTCCGTGTACGTCGGATCGAAAGTGGAGATGAGCTGGAGACCGTTTTTGTTATCCAGCATCAGGTTCCATTCGAAATCCTGCTCGGGCGGCCCCTCGTAGTCCGAGACATCACAGCGAATGGACACAGACTGGCCCTCGACACGCACCAGTGGACCAGCAGGCACTTTCACCACCCTACTCTCACACAGCACAGCTGAAACAGAGTTATGGAAGTAATTTACATGTACGTCATTTTACCATTTATCACTCTACTGCAATCCTTGAGCTGAGCTTACCTACACACATGACTCACTAACGATGGAAAGAACACCACAATCTAAAGCAGATTTTAGTTATTTTGAACAACTCCTCATATGAGAAAAATTGTGAGAAGTCGGCCGAAAAGTTATTGAGCAAGGAATCGAAGAGAAAGGTGCATTTCCACTGCTAGGCAGTTCTATTCTGCGGTCTCATCTTCAGTCTTTATACATATGCTATGGCCACCAGAAACACAGATGCAGATATGAAAATAATGAAATGACACCACACAGGCTATAAAGTGAAACGTGGAAATGGGGTAGTAGTGACTGGTAATTGGCAAGATTTGGTAGAGTGTCAGGCTGAGGCTCTAATCTCCCTGACCCAGCCTTCCACCACCAGCACCACTGACCCTAATCAAGCCCAAACTCCCTTTACAGTGCAGAGGAGGGGGATGACATGGATGAGATGAAATGAAATGGACAATTCATTAAAGTGCCAAAGGGTTTGCCAAAGGGTTGCTACACAACTTATTTGAAAACCGGTATTGTTTTTGTTTCAAAATAAAGAAAAGGGACCGATAAATTACAACGAACGGTGGGGGTGGGTCGAATAGTAGTTATAACGGAATAGAAGTACCCATTGCTCAACTATTAGCACACCGTATAAACAAGGCCTGTAGCTGGCACTTTAGAAACAGGTGCCAGAACTCTGAGGCATCATTTAAAAGCCAAATACAGAAAAGCACACCATTTATGGAAACGTTAATTGTAAGCAGCCTTCTATGGTCCTGAACTTGTTCTAACAACTGAATCAAGAAACATTACTATAATAAATGTTTGGATTTTTTCCATTGTAGAGTTATAAACAAGTACAGGCAGCAAGGAAGCCACAGTCTGGAAATGAATAACAAGATAAATCAAGGATTGAGCAAGACCATAATAACCCTGAGACTGTTTCTGAAAACAATGAAATACAAAATATAAAAAAATAAAAAGGCAGTGAAACAGTAGCACATAGAGACAGCAGACACGTAAAGGCTTGCCTCTACATGTACTGGCGACACGTTTCAAGCCAAAGAAATAAGATAAATAAAAATTTTTTTTTTTAAAAATGACAAAAGCAACAAGATTAACAATACAACAAGAGGAATTGTGATTTGACTGGTGCACCTGACTAAGCCTGAATTTCAATTACAGGAACAAATATGATTTTTCAGTTCCTTTTTTCCTAACCAAGTGTCAATCATAAATGACACACACACACACACACACACACACACACACCTATCCACCTACACACTTTACTTATTCAAGCAACAAATCTATGAGTAAACAAAGAAAAATCCAGGCTAGTATAAAATTATCATATCAATTACCCTTTGTATAAATTGTATATGATAAAACATGAAAGTGTGATGAAATAGATAATGATTAATGTTTGTCAACAAATGTTTTTTTTCTCCCCTTCCTCCTCCTGGTAAATAGAGTTTAGCTCAAAGAAGAAGGATCAAAACTTCAGAAAAGCCATATTGTGACAAAAGGAATTCAATGCTAAATATTATTGTAATATACAGGCTCCCATAGTACAAACCCAACACACTCTAGATAAACATTTCTGCCAGCTCCCAGCTACTTAATCATTCTAGGCTTGTTTCCAAAACATTTCATACTAGCAGTAAGCACTGTCCTTATATAATATAATATAATATAATATAATATAATATAATATAATATAATATAATATAAAAAAATACACCAAGAGGAACGTTCCTTGGACTATCACATAACTTTCAATTAACTCATACAAACTTTCTTTCTTTATCTTGCTGGTGGTGTGTATATATTTATATAATGTAAATATTTCAATGATCCAGCCTAGCGATCAGCACCCTGCCATTTCCCCCCGGCTTTGAGAGGAGAGGAGATGAGAGGAGGCCAAGAACCGCGAGCGTGTTTTTAAACCATAAAAAAAAAAAACCACCAAACTTTTCAGCACAAACACATCGGAGTGAGAGAAACGCGTACTTCAGTGATCAACGAGGCAACTTACCGAGCGCCATGAACAAACCGTAAAGACGAAATGCTCCTTTTTCTTTTCGCATCTTGACAAAGCGCTTGAAATGTTCCCACGGGATCGCCTTTGTGAAACCAAACCGCGCAAAGATCTGCGGCTGTCCTGCGCGTAAACTTTCCTCTAATCGGCCACTCAGACCAACCAAAGCGCCGCAAACTCGTTCCAACTTCTTCAGGAACCGTAATCCGAAAAACTTTCACAACACAAAAGTCCCGACGATTTGGCGCATGTTTCGTGAAGGTTACCTAGACCAGTGTGTGGCATGAATGCTTTGCCCGGAAGTAAGGTTTCGGTGCTGTTTTTCAATTGGACGAGACTCTGCTTGAGACTGCGCGCAGTCCGCTACCCGCAGGTGAATCACCGCGCCCCAGGCACCAAACGTTCGTGAACAATAGTGAGTGCGCATGCGCATGCGCAGCACGCGTGCTAATTAGCTCTCCCATAATAACTTCAAACGTCTGGAGACAGTGTGCACGTTTTAGCACCGCCTCGACTTCTGTGTTCGTATCTCCACTGAACAGCACGCAATGCGTCGTCTAGGACTAGAGGAAATACAGGATTCAGTGTGGATTTCTCTATGAATATTTATTTGAATGTCAGCAGTTTTATACAAAGTAGTTTTGTCACTGGTATTAAATATCCAACTTAAGAGTTTCGATTAATTAGTTTTTGTTTGCTCAGAAGATTTTGCCTTATGAGTCATGGTTCTATGCATAGTTTCTGCACTGATTACATTATGTTCTGCCGCGCCCCGAATTATTCACTCATTCATCCATCCATTCATTCGTTCACCCTGAGTAATAGCTTTATCTTAGTCAGGGTCTAGTAAGAGTCTAACCCAGGAACACTGGGCAACACAGGATGGACACACCTTGAATTGGCACTATGCACGCGCACACACACACACACACACACACACACATTCACACCTAGGGGCAATTTCACCATAGCCAGTCTACTCACTGGTATGTTTTTGAGAAGTGGGTGGAAATCAGAGAACATGGAGGAATCCCACACAAACAACACTAGAACGCTACACAGACAGCTCAGGATCGAAACGGGACCCTGAAGATATGAGACGGCATCACTACACAAAACAAGTACATGGTCCACTCGAGAGTAACTCCTGACCGAGTTACCCATCACAAATCTCGCTCCACATCACACAGTCGACCAATCAGTCTAAAGATAAAGTCATAAATGGCACAGACGCAAGAGTTTAATAGATGAAGAACCCCCCCCCAAATAATCTGAGTTTAATATTTAGAATATTATTTAATAATATCTACCTCATATCTCTTTTGCATCCTTTGAACAACTTCTTAGCTGTAAATATTCAGCTATGACCAGACCCCCTCTCATCCTGTTCAAACTTGCTTGACCAATTTCTGCCCATTCTTCTTGACATACTGTATATCGTACACTTCATTCTTTAAATAAGACAGATAGAGATGGTTTAAAAGTACTTTTCTGTTGGTTTTCCTTATGTTTTGGGTAGTTGTCGTACTGTTGCTGAATACAACCCCATTTAATGTTTAATCTTGAAATACTTTTTAAGATAAGAGGTGCTTCTTCTTTCACTGAAAAACCATGGGGGTGCAAACTTTTGCAACAGACTGTATGGGACAACAGCAGGGGAGTATGTGTGATTTTTTGATCAAAACAAACACACTTATTTATAACAGCATCAGTACAAGACAAATGTAAGCTATTCTAAAGACTTGTCATAAGAACCATCAAATTTGTGCTTTTACAAATAGAATAGAACTATAGCGCCATCTAGCGTCAGATACTTGTACAAGTCTTTGGAACTGTAACATTTATGTAGCCAACTACTGGTGCAATAAAAAAAATTAGAATATCGTTCATTTTTTCCAAAGCATACAGCAAAGAAAGCTCTCAGTTGGTTTTAGAGAAAAGCATTAGAATGGCCCAGTCAGTCACATGACTTGAATCCAATTGAACAAAATTTAAAGACAATATGTTTAGAAGAACGGCCCAATATCACATCTGAATACTGCTGCCGATTAATTTCTTCATACAGGAAGCACCTTAAAGCTGTCATTACAAACAAAGGCTTCTCCACTAAGTATTAAATACATTTCAGTTAGCGTGTTCAATACTTTTTTCCCGTGTCATTCCTCTTTATTACACATAACTTAATTTATGGATTTTAATGTTGTGAATTCTTTATATTTGCGGATTTCTGGTGAAAATTTCATGTGAATAGCCTCACAGGACATATATTTACTGAAAAAAAAATGTTGACGCGTACAATACTTTTTCCCACTGTATAACATAACAGTGATGAACGCTGGTTGGAGGGGCCCCATGAGAATTTTTGCCCAGGGCCCCAACAGACTCTAGAATCACCCTTGGTCATATGATTGCACTGTATAATTAATGGTAATATAAAGATTTTAAAAAAGTATTACAATACTACAATTAGCCTACAAAAAAAATCAATAGTACTTATATTATATGTCAAAATATTGTGGCATTACTGTCATGCAGGGGTGGAGTAATGCATAGGCTAACCTAGGCTGTATCCTAGAGGCCCACAGTATTTTTTTTAAACCGTCTTATCAAATCTCAAGCATATATTCGATTGATCTATAATAATTATTATTTATACAGTAGTAATTAGGCTACTAGTGTTACTGGACGGAGGTTTTAGCCAATTGACAAGCACGCTACATGCATGACGGGTTAACATCGTCCCTCCCTACTTCAATTTTAATTGTAACCTCATTAACCTGCAAACAACAGATACAGGGCCATAACCACCATAGACATTGAGTGGGGACACATCCCCCCAATCAGATATGGCCAAATGTTTAGTAGGCCGTTCAGTGCTGCTAGGCCGTCTCATTCCAGCGTTCAATGCTGAGGAGAAGTCTAGTCTACAAGCCTCAGAAGGACTGTTCTAGGACGCAGCCTTCCCTTTGAGAAACACCCAAAGCAGTTGGCAAAATGGCATACTCAAACAAAGGAATCTTCTTTACTAAATAGGGACAAATAAAATATCAAAATGGGAATAGGCTCAGAGATATTTCTTATCAGGTCCATGCACAGACATTTTGGGGGGCAGGTGCTCAAGCGAAAAAAAGAGCACCCCTCTCATAATTATTTATTTGAAGAAAAAAAACACCCAAAAAACATAAAGTTACATATTGTAGATGTAGAACATCTTTTAATTACTTACATATTTATTTATACATGAAACTAAAACCGCCAGTAGGTGGCGGCAAGTCACTGTCTTACTAAGTGAGTCATTGACTCATTCATTCAACCGATTCGTTCAAAACGGCTGATTCATTCAGGATCGAAGCAAGTAATGGGGCTGTCACACTAGGGTGCTTCTCAATACTCAGACTGATGCCTCCTCGTTTCCTCGCTCCTCCGTCCTCCAACCTGTGACCCGGAAATCGGTCAAAGTCAACCATCTTGAAGGACATATCAATTCTCTAATAATTGCACAGTGAGGTGTAGGATCTCCATAAAGTCTGAGGACTTTGAGTATATTTAATTTTGTTAAAATGAATTATTGTGTAATGTTGCAAATGTGGCCACTTTTATTTCAAACATAGATGTTGCACCAAAATTAAAGACACAGCTGTTAGATGAGATGAGCTTGAGCTTTATTGAACCCAAAGAAAATTCTTGAAAAGGGAAGGGACTGCTGGGATATACTGAGTTGGTCTTGTTGTATTTCATCTAATCCTAACAACCAGAAGCATTGAGAATCAGTATTGTGTGTATATACATGCATGCCGAGAACTTCCAACAAATTCATGTAGTGATGCATGACAGTATTTGCAATAAATATTGCAGTCATAAAGCCCCTATTCTCTTTTTTATCTTCTCACTCTGTACATCTTGTCTACAGTCTTCTGTCATCTTTTCTACCCTGGTGAGTGTATTCTCAGTGATAGGTAGGAGGGGTGAAATAGAACAAGTTACAAGTCTGGCACTGATACACATCACCAGGTGCTGGGTTTCTTTCCTGGTGGCATTCTGCCAGGTGTTTACTGCAGCTATCCTTCTTGTTCTTGGGGTGTTTTGCCTTCACCATGTGAAATGAATACTCAGTTGGATTCAGGTCTGGTGCTCGACTTGGCCATTGAAGAACATTCCATTTCTTTGCCTTAAAATGTCTTGAGTTGCTTTTGAAGTATGCTTTGGGCCATTGCCCATCTGTACTCTGATGTGCCATCCAATGAGTTTTGAAGAATTTGGATGAATCTGAGCAGATAATATAGGCCTATACACTTCAGATTTCATCCTGCTGTTTTTGTCAGCAGCCACATTAGCAATAAATACAAGGGAACCAGTTTCACAGTGTAGCACAGATAAAAAGTGCTGTAAATTCTACACCTTTCATCCAATTCAGATGTAAATACTGAATTAAAGTTGAAAGTCTGCATTAAACTTTATTTAATTTCAGCCCCAATATACTATATTAGACAAATAAGAGTAACTTTATATAGATATAACTTCAGTGATTTGACAATCCAAATCACACTAAGGGGTACCTACATTATTATCAGACTCTTTATAAAGTGAACAACTGCAATTCAGAAAAATTAGACCTTCACGTGTTCATTTGTACAACTGTTTTATAGTACATACAGTGGGGGAAATAAGTATTGGACGCGTCAACATTTTTTTTAGTAAATCTATTTTCACTGAGACTATTCACATGAAATTTTCACCAGACATCAGTATTACCTCAAGAAATCTGGAAATATACAGAATTCATTTCAACAATATTTTTTTTAGTATGCAGAGTATAGGCTTGTGTGAAAAATAAGAATTCTTTATACTAGGTCAAAGATACCTGGATAAAGGACTGGCATATAGATGGCTTGACGTTGGACGTTGATATACACGTTTCAAACATCAATAGCATTTGAAGGGAATGACTTACAGTCATATAACCAACTGTATAGTATTCATGAAGGTGTCAGCTATAATGCACACCTTTCAGATTTTTGATATTTATTCAAATAAACTATGAAATCATATGTAAATATTGCCATGTATTTCACTACCGAATGGGCTCATACACAAAATATACCAAAATTTAAAGCTCAATAGCATTTGAAGGGAATGACTTACAATCACAAAACCAACTGTAAAGGAATGTGGGTGATTGGAGGACACGAAGGATACACTGATGCATCCTTCAAAATCTGCTGAATGAAGGCCATGAAACAAAGGCTGCCTTCTAAGGATCCTTCAAATTGAGACGGCCTTCAACGGCACTTGATGATGTGGCAGCCTTACTAGGATGCAGCCTTCCATTTGAGAAACACACTTTGTTTATTCATTTTCCCTGGCTTTTCTCCAACTCTGTGTGCTTGCCCCCTTTGCTGCCAAGTTGCCAAGTGGGGTGTTGGTAGAGCATATGCCTCAAGTCATGGCATTCCTTGGTTCTAGCTCTGCTTGGGGCTGATTTTCAAAGTGTGCAAAAACTTCCCTAATCTTTTACCTTACCTATAAACCCTGCTTGCCCATTTGCAATTGGGTCCACACTGAACTGTTTTAAATGATCCAAGAGTCCAAGTTTATACAAGAATTGTATAATGACTTTAGTGATGAACTACACCATGTGATTACTCTGCTAGTGATACCTGTATGAAATCGAAGGTAACTTACCACATACATCCACTATAAATTACCTAAGGACCAGCTGGTTAAAAGTAATTGCAAAAATGACTAATAAGAAGTAAGTAAGTTTTGAGAAAAGGTCTAGCCTTGTTTGTTTGCACAAAGAAGGCCACTCTATTTGCCCGATCAGCAAAAAAAACAACAACAACTAAATCTGCTTTCCTCCACAGGTGGCTTCACAGGCTACTGCGCCACACACACATACACACACACACACACACACACACACACACACAGCCACCAAACTAGTTATGGGCGCTTTCAAAACACTGCTTCATGAAGCTTTGTAACCTTTATGAATCTTTTGTTTCTATCTGTAGGCTATCTGTAGGCTATCTTTTGATAGCCTAGGCCATCTTTATGTAGAGCAACAATTCTTTTTTTCAGATCCTCAGAGAGTTCTTTGCCATGAGGTGCCA